>JAUNZM010002322.1:0-29684 GCA_033459285.1 Clamator glandarius
GGAGGCCCTTCTAGAAGCACCCAGACACTTCTAGAGCACCCCAATACCATTCTAAAGGCCCCCAGACCTTTCTAGAGCCCCCTAGGACCCATCTAAAAGCCCCCAGACCCTTCTAAAACCTCCCAAGACTATTCTAAAAGAACCCAGACCCTTCTAGACCCTCCCCGGATTATTCTAAAAGCCCCCAGACCCTTCTAGAGCCCCCCAAGACCCTTCTAAAAGCCTCCAGACCCTTCTACAGCCCCCCCGAACCACTCTAATAGTTCTCAGACCCTTCTAGAGGCCCCCAGGACCCTTCTATAAGTCCCCAGACCCTTCTAGAGAACCCCAGGAACATTCTAAAAACCCCCAGACCATTCTAGAGCCTCCCAGGAGCCTTCTAAAAACCCCCAGACCCTTCTAGATCCCCGCCGGACCACTCTAATAGATCCCAGACCCTTCTAGAGGCACCCAGGATACTTCTAAATGACCCCAGACCCCATCTAGAGAACCCCGGGACCCTTCTAAAAGCCCCCAGACCCCTCTAGAGCCCCCCAGGACCCTTCTAAAAGCCCCCAGAACCTTCTAGACCCTCCCCGGATCATTCTAAATGCCCCCAGACCCTTCTAGAGACCCCCATGACCCTTCTAAAAGCACTCAGACCGTTCTAGAGGGCCCCAGGACCCTTCTAAAAGCACCCAGACCCTTCTAGAGCCTCCCAGGACCATTCTAAAAGCCCCCAGACCATTCTAGACCCCCCCAGGACCCTTCTAAAAGCCCCCAGACCCTTCTAGAGCCCCCCCGGACCCTTCTGAAAGGCCGCAGACACATCTAGACACTCCCCGGATCTTTCTAAAAGGCCCCAGACCCTTCTAGAGCACTCCAGGACCCTTCTAAAAGCCCCCAGACCCTTCTAGAGCCCCCCAGGGCCCCTCTTAAGGCACCCCGTCCCTTCTAGGACACCCCAGGACCCTTCTTAAAGACCCCAGACCCTTCTAGAGCACACCAGGACCCTTCTAAAAGCCCCCAGACCCTTCTAGAGCCCCCCCGCACCCTTCTTAAAGCCTCCAGACCCTTCTAGAGGACCCCTGGACCCTTCTGAAAGCCCCCAGAACCTTCTAGAGCATCCCAGGACAGTTCTAAAAGCCCCCATACCCTTCTAAAGCATCCCAGGACAGATCTAAAAGCCCCCAGACCATTCTAGAGCCTCCCAGGACCCTTCTAAAAGCTCCCAGACCCTTCTAGAGACACCCAGGACCCTTCTAAAAGCCCCAGACCCTTCTAGAGCCACCTAGGACGCTTCTAAAAGCCCCCAGACCCTTCTAGAGACCTCCAGGACACTTCTAAAAGACCCCAGACCCTTCTAGAGCCCCCCAGGACCCTTCTAAAAGCCCCCAGACCCTTCTAGAGCACCCCAGGACCCTTCTAAAAGCCCCCAGACCCTTCTTGAACCCCCAGGACCCTTCTAAAAGACCCCAGAACCTTCTAGCGGCACCCAGGACCCTTCTACAAGCCCACAGACCCTTCTAGAGCCCCCCAGGACCCTTCTAAAAGATCCCAGACCCTTCTAGATGCCCCCAAGACCCTTCTAAAAGCCCCCAGACCCTTCTAGAGCCCCCCAGGACCCTTCTACAAGCCCCCAGACCCTTCTAGAGCCACCCAGGACCCTTCTAAAAGCACCCAGACCCTTCTAGAGGCCCCCAGGACCCGTCTAAAAGCCTCTAGACCCTTCTAGAGCCCACCATTACCTTTCTAAAAGCACCCAGACCCTTCTAGAGGCTCCCCGGAACCTTATAAAAGCACCCCGACCCTTCTAGAGCCTCCCAGTACCCTTCTAAAAGCAACCAGACCCTTCTAGAGAACCCCAGGACCCTTCTAAATGCCCCCAGACCCTTCTAGAGCCCCCCAGGATCATTCTAAATGCCCCCAGACCCTTCTAGAACCCCCCAGGATCATTCCAAAAGCACCCAGACCCTTCTAGAGCCCCCTAGGACACATCAAAAAGCACCCAGACCCTTCTAGAGGCCCCTAGGACCCTTCTAAAACCCCCCAGACCCTTCTAGACCCTCCCCGGATATTTCGAAAAGAACCCAGACCCTTCTAGAGCCCCCCAGGACCCTTCTAAAAGCCCCCAGACCCTTCTAGAGCCACCGAGGACCCTTCTAAAAGAACCCAGAACCTTCTAGAGCCCCCCAGGACCCTTCTACAAGCAGCCAGACCCTTCTAGATCATCCCAGGACCCTTCTAAAAGCCCCCAGACCCATCTAGATCCTCCCAGGAGCCTTCTAAAAGCCCCCAGACCCTTCTAGAGCCCCCCCGGACCATTCTAATAGATCCCAGACCCTTCTAGAGGCCCCCAGGATACTTCTAAATGCCCCCAGACCCTTCTAGAGAACCCCGGCACCCTTCTAAAAGCCCCCAGACCCTTCTAGAGCCCCCCAGGACCCTTCTAAAAGCACCCAGAACCTTCTAGACCCTCCCCGGATCATTCTAAAAGACCCCAGACCCTTCTAGAGACCCCCATGACCCTTCTAAAAGCACTCAGACCCTTCTAGAGGGCCCCAGGACCCTTCAAAAAGCACCCAGACCCTTCTAGAGCCTCCCAGGACCATTCTAAAAGCCCCCAGACCCTTCTAGACCCCACCAGGACCCTTCTAAAAGCCCCCAGACCCTTCTAGGGCCCCCCAGGACCCTTCTGAAAGGCCGCAGACACATCTAGACACTCCCCGGATCTTTCTAAAAGACCCCAGACACTTCTAGATATCCCCAGGAGGCTTCTAAAAGCCCCCAGACCCTTCTAGACCCCCACCGGACCCCTGTAATAGATCCCAGACCCTTCTGGAGGCTCCCAGGATACTTCTAAAAGACCCCAGACCCTTCTAGAGCTCCCCAGGACCCTTCTAAAAGACCCCAGAACATTCTAGACCCTACCAGGATCCTTCTAACAGCCCCCAGACCCTTCTAGAGCCCCCTAGGACCCTTCTAAAAGCACTCAGACCCTTCTAGAGGCCCCCAGAACCCTTCTAAAAGCACCCAGACCCTTCTAGATCCTCCCAGGACCATTCTAAAAGCCCCCAGACCCTTCTAGAGCACCCCAGGACCCTTCTAAAAGCCCCCAGACCCTTCTAGAGCCCCCCAGGCCTCCTCTTAAGGCACCCCGTCCCTTCTAGAGCACACCAGGACCCTTCTAAAAGCAACCAGACCCTTCTAGAGCCCCCCAGGACCCTTCTAAATGCACCCAGACATTTCTAGAGACTCCCAGGACCCTTCTAAAAGCCCCCAGACCCTTCTAAAGACCCACAGGATTCTTCTGACATTCCCCAGAACATTATAGAGCCACCCAGGGCCCTTCTAAAAGACCCAGACCCTTCTAGAGCATCCCAGGACCCATCTAAAAGAACCCAGACCCTTCTACATCCTCACAGGACCCTTCTAAATGAACCCAGACCCTTCTAGGGCCCCCCAGAACTCCTCTAAAAGCCTGCAGACCCTTCTAGAGCCCCCCAGTACCATTCTAAAGGCTCCCAGACCCTTCTAGACCCTCCCCGGATCATTCTAAAAGACACCAGACACTTCTAAAACCTCCCAGGACCTTTCTAAAAGCACCCAGACCTTTCTAGACCCTCCCAGGATCCTTCTAAATGAACCCAGACCCTTCTAGGGCCCCCCAGAACACCTCTAAAAGTATCCAGACCCTTCTAGAGCCCCCCAGGACCCGTCTAAAAGCGCCCAGACCCTTCTAGACCCTCCTCTGATCATTCTAAAAGACCCCAGACACTTCTAAAACCTCCCAGGACTATTCTAAAAGAACCCAGACCCTTCTAGACCCAACCCGGATTATTCTAAAAGACCCCAGACCCTTCTAGAGCCCCCCAAGACCCTTCTAAAAGCCTCCAGACCCTTCTAGAGCACCCCCGAACCACACTAATAGATCCCAGACCCTTCTAGAGGCACCCAGGACCCTTCTATAAGTCCCCAGACCCTTCTAGAGAACCCCATGACCCTTCTAAAAGCCCCCAGACCCTTCTAGAGCCTCCCAGGACCCTTCTAAAAGCCCCCAGACCCTTCTAGACCCCCCCCCGGACCCCTCTATTAGATCCCAGACCCTTCTAGAGGCCCCCAGGATACGTCTAAATGCCCCCAGACCCTTCTAGAGAACCCCGGGACAATTCTAAAGCCCCCAGACCATTCTAGAGCCCCCCAGGACCCTTCTAAAAGCCCCCAGAACCTTCTAAACCCTCCCCGGATCATTCTAAAAGACCCCAGACCCTTCTAGAGCCCCCCAGGACCCTTCTAAAAGCACTCAGACCCTTCTAGAGGCCCCCAGAACCCTTCTAAAAGCACCCAGGCCCTTCTAGATCCTCCCAGGACCATTCTAAATGCCCCCAGACCCTTCTAGACCCACCAGGACCCTTCTAAAATCCCCCAGACCCTTCTAGAGCCCCCCAGGACCCTTCTGAAAGGCCGCAGACATTTCTAGACACTCCCCGGATCATTCTAAAAGAACCCAGACATTTCTAGAGACACCCAGGAGCATTCTAAAAGCCCCCAGACCCTTCTAGAGCACCCCAGAACCCTTCTAAAAGCCCCGAGACCCTTCTAGAGCCATCCAAGCCTCCTCTTAAGGCACCCCGTCCCTTCTAGAGCACCCCAGGACCCGTCTAAAAGCCCACGGACCCTTCTAAAAGACTCCAGACCCTTCTAGAGGACCCCTGGACCTTTCTGCAAGCACCCAGAACCTTCTAGAGCCCCCCAGGACCCTTCTAAAAGCACCCAGACCCTTCTAGAGCATCCCAGGACCATTCTAAAAGCCCCCAGACCCTTCTAGAGCCTCCCAGGACCCTTCTAAAAGACCCCAGACCCTTCTAGAGCCTCCCAGCCCCCTTCTAAAAGCACCCAGACCATTCTAGAGCACCCCAGGACCCTTCTAAAAGCCCCCAGACCCTTCTAGAGCCTACCAGGACCTTTCTACAAGCACCCAGACTTTTCTAGAGCCCCCAAGGACCCTTCTAAAAGCCCCCAGACCCTTCTGGAGGCCCTCAGGACCCTTCTAAAAGCCCCCAGACCCTTCTAGAGCCCCCCAGGACCCTTCTACAAGCCCCCAGAATCTTCTAGAGCCCCCCAGGACCCTTCTAAAAGACCCCAGACCATTCTAGATCCACCTAGAACCTTTCTAAAAGCCCCCATACCATTCTAGAGGCCCCCAGGACTCGTCTAAAAGCCTCTAGACCCTTCTAGAGCCCCCCAGGACCTTTCTAAAAGCACCCATATCCTTCTAGAGGCTCCCCGGACCCTTATAAAAGCACCCAGACCCTTCTAGAGCCTCCCAGGACCCTTTTAAAAGCCACCAGACCCTTCTAGAGACCCCCAGGACCCTTCTAAAAGCCCCCAGACCCTTCTAGACACTCCCCGGATGCTTCTAAACGACCCCAGACCCTTCTAGAGCCCCCCAGTACCCTTCTAAAAGCCACCTGACCCTTCTAGAGCCCCCTATGACCCATCTAAATGCCCCCAGACACTTCTAGAGGACCCCAGGACCCTTCTAAAAGCACCCAGACCATTCTAGACCCTCCCCGGATCCTTCTAAAAAACCCCAGATCATTCTAGATCCTCCCAGGACCATTCTAAAACTCCCAGACCATTCTAGAGGCACCCAGGACCCTTCTAAAAGCGCCCAGATACTTCTAGAGCCCCCCAGGACCCTTCTAAAAGCCCCCAGACCCTTCTAGAGGTCCCCAGCGCCCTCTTAAGGCACCCGGTCCATTCTAGAGCACCCCAGGACCCTTCTAAAAGTCCCCAGACCCTTCTAGAGCACCCCAGGACCCTTCTAAATGCCCCAAGACCCTTCTAGAGCCCCCCAGGACCCTTCTAAAAGCACCCAGACCCTTATAGAGGCCCCCAGGACCCTTCTGAAAGCCCCCAGAACCTTCTAGATCATACCAGGACCCTTCTAAAAGACCCCAGACCCTTCTAGAGCCCCCCAGGACCCTTCTAAAATCCCCCAGACCATTCTAGAGACACCCCGGACCCTTCTGAAAGACTCCAGAACCTTCTAGATCCCCCCAGGACCCTTCTAAAAGCACCCAGACCCTTCTAGAGCCCCCCAGGACCATTCTAAAAGCACCCAGACCCTTCTAGAGCATCCCAGGACCCTTCTAAATGCCCCCAGACCCTTCTAGATAAGCCAGGACCCTTCTGAAAGCACCCAGACCCTTCTAGAGCACCCCAGGACCCTTCTAAAAGCCCGTAGAACATTCTAGAGCACCCCAGGACCCTTCTAAAAGCCCCCATACCCTTCTAGAGATCCCCAGGACCATTCTAAAGGCCCCCAGACTCTTCTAGACTCTCCCCGGATCATTCTAAAAGCCCCCAGACCCTTCTAGAGACCCCCAGGACCCTTCTAAAGGCCCCCAGACCCTTCTAGACCCTCGCCGGATCATTCTAAAAGCCCCCAGACCATTCTAGAGCCTCGCAGGACCCCTCTAAAAGCCCCCAGACCCTTCTAGAGCCCCTCAGGACCCGTCTAAAAGCCTCCAGACCCTTCTAGAGCCCCCCAGGACCCTTATAAAAGCACCCAGACCATTCTAGAGCCTCCCAGGACCCTTCTAAAAGCCCCCGGACCCTTCTAGAGCCCCCACGGACCCCTCTAATAGATCCCAGACCCTTCTAGAGGCCCCACGGACCCTTCTAAAAGTCCCCAGACCCTTATAGAGCCTCCCAGGACCCTTCTAAAATCCCCCAGACCCTTCTAGAGCACCCCCGGACCCGTCTAATATATCCCACACCATTCTAGAGGCCACCAGGATACTTTCAAAAGCACCCAGACACTTCTAGAGAACCCCAGGACCCTTCTAAAAGCCCCCAGACCATTCTAGAGCCCCCCAGGCCCTTCTAAAAGCCCCGAGACCCTTCTAGGAGAGACGGGCGTCTTTAAGAGGGGCCTTGGGGTCCTCTAGAAGGGTCTGGGGGCTTATAGAAGCGTACTGGCGGGCTCTAGAAGGGTCTGGGTTCTTTGAGAAGGGTCCTTGGGTGGCTCTAGAAGGGTCTGGAGGCTTTTGGAAGGGTCCTGGGTGCCTCAAGAAGGATCTGGGGGCTTTTATATGGTCCTGGGGGGGTCTAGAAGGGTCTGGGTTATTTTAGAAGGGTCCTGGGGAGCTCTAGAAGGGTCTGGGGTCACTTAGATGGGTCCCGGGAGGCTCTAGAAGGGTCTGGGGGCTTTTAGAATTCTCCTGCGGGTTTCTAAAAGGGTCTGGGGCCTTTTAGAAGGGTCCTTGGGGGCTCTAGAAGGGTCTGAGTATCATTAGAGGGGCCTTGGGGGCATCTAGAAGGGTCTAGGGAATATTAGAAGGGTCCTGGGGAGCTCTAGAAGGGTCTTGGGGCTTTTAGAAGGGTCCTGGGAGACTATAGAAGGGTCTGGGGGCTTTTAGATGGGTCCTGCGGGTCTCTAGAAGGGTCTGGGTGCTTTTAGAAGTGTCCTGGGGGGCTCTAGAAGGGTCGGGGGGGTTTTAGGATAGTCCTGGTGGGCTCTAGAAGGGTGTGAGGGCTTTTAGAAGGTTCCTGGGGGCATCTAGAAGGCTCTGGGTGCTTTTAGAAGGGTCCTGGGGGCCTCTAGAATTGTCTGAGGGATTTTAGAAGGGTCCGGGGAGGCTCTAGAAGGGTCTGGGTGCTTTTAGAATGATCCAGGGAGGGTCTAGAAGGGTCTGGGGGCTTTTAGAAGGGTCCTGTGGGGATCTAGAAGGGTCAGGGTGCTTTTAGAAGGGGCCTAGGGGGCTCTAGAATTGTCTGGGTGCTTTTAGAAGGGTCCGAGGGGGCTCTAGAATTGTCTGGGCGATTTTAGAAGGGTCCTGGGTAGCTCTAGAAGGGTCTGGGGGCTTTCAGAAGGGTCCTGGGGGCCTGTAGAAGGGTCTGGGGGCATTCAGAAGGGTCCTTCGGGCCTCTAGAAGGGTCTGGAAGCTTTTAGAAGGGCCCTGGGTGGCTCTAGAATGGTCTGGGGGCATTTAGAAGGGTCCTGGTGGGCTCTAGAAGGGTCTGGGGTTTTCAGAAGGGTCCTGGGGGACTCTAGAAGGGTCTGGGGGCTTATAGAAGGGTCCTGGGCGCATCTAGAAGGGTCTGGAGTCTTTTAGAAGGGTCCTGGGAGGATCCAGATGGGTCTGGGTGCTTTTAGAAGGATCCGGAGAGGGTCTAGATGGGTCTGGGTGCTTTTAGAAGGGTCCTGGGTGGCTCTACAAATGTCTGGAAGCTTTTAGAAGAGTCCAGGGGGCCTCTAAAAGGGTCTGGGGGCTTTTAGAAGACTCCTGGGGTCCTCTAGAAGGGTCTGGCGGCTTTTAGAAGAGTCCTGGGGCCTCTAGAAGTGTCTGGGGGCTTTTAGAAGGGTCCTGTGGGGCTCTAGAAGGGTCAGGCGGCTTTTAGAAGGGTCCTGGGGGCATCTAGAAGTCTCTGGGGGCTTTTAGAAGGGTCCTGGGGGCCTCTAGAAGTGTCTGAGGAGTTGTAGAAGGGTCCGGGGAGGCTCTAGAAGGGTCTGGGGCTTTTAGAAGGGTCCTGTGGAGCTCTAGAAGGGTCTGGGGTGTTTTAGACTGGTCCTGGGGGGCTCTAGAAAAGTCTGGGGCCTTTTAGAAGAGTCCTGGTGAGCTCTAGAAGGGTCTGGGGGCTTTTAGAAGGGTCCTGGGAGACTCTAGAAGGGTCTGGGTGCATTTAAATGGGTCCTGCGGGTCTCTAGAATTGTCTGGGAGCTTTTAGAAGGGTCCTGGGGGGCTCTAGAAGGGTCTGGCGGCTTTTAGAAGGGTCCTGGGGAGCTCTAGATGGGTGTGAGGGCTTTTAGAATGGTCCTGGGGGCATCTAGAAGTCTCTGGGGGCTTTTATAAGGGTCCTGGGGGGCTCTAGAAGGGTCTGAGGGATTTTATAAGGGTCCTGGGAAGCTCTAGAAGGGTCTGGGTGCTTTTAGAAGGATCCGGGGGGGCTCTAGAAGGGTCTGGGGTCTTTTAGAAGGGTCCTAGGGGCCTCTAGAAGGGTCTGGGGGCTTTTAGATGGGTCCTAGGGGGCTCTAGAAGGGTCTGGGTGCTTTTAGAAGGGTCCTGGGGGGCTCTAGAAGGGTCTGGGTGCTTTTAGAAGGATCCAGTGATGGTCTACAAGGGTCTGGTGTCTTTTAGAAGGGTCATGCGGGTCTCTAGAAGGGTCTGGGGGCTTTTAGAAGGGTCCTTGGGGGCTCTAGAAGGGTCTGGGGACCATTAGATGGGCCCTAGGGGCCTCTAGATGGGTCTGGGGGTTTTAGAAGTGTCCTGGGGAGCTCTAGAAGGGTCTGAGTGCTTTTAGAGGTTCCCTGGGCTTCTCTAGAAGGGTCTGGTGGCTTTTAGAAGAGTACTGGGGGGCTCTAGAAGGGTCTGGGGGCTTTTAGAAGGATACGTGGAATATCTAGAAGGGTCTGGGTGCTTTTAGAATGGTCCTCGGTGGCTATAGAAGGGTCTGGGGGCTTTTAGAAGGGTCCCAGGGGGCTCTAGAAGGGTCTGGGGACCATTAGAGGGCCACTGGGAGCCTCTAGAAGGGTCTGGGTGATTTTAGAAGGTTCCTCGGGAGGTCTAGAATTGTCTGGGGGCTTTTAGATAGGTGCTGGGAGGCTCTAGAAGGGTCTGGGGGCGTTTAGAAGGGTCCTGGGAGACTCTAGAAGTGTCTGGGGGCATTTAGAAGGGTCCTGGGGGGCTCTAGAAGGGTCTGGGTGCTTTTAGAAGGGTCCTGGGGAGCTCTAGAAGGGTCTGGGGTCTTTTAGAAGGGTCCTGGGTGTCGCTAAATGTGTCTGGGTGCATTTAGAAGGGTCCTGGGGAGCTCTAGAAAGGTCTGGGGGCTTTCAGAAGGGTCCTGGGGGCCTCTAGAAGGGTCTGGAGGCTTTTAGAAGAGTTCTGGGCGGCTCTAGAAGGGTCTGGGCGCATTCAGAAGGGTCCTGGGGGCCTCTAGAAATGTCTGGATGCTTTTAGAAGAGTCCTGGGGGGCTCTAGATGGGTCTGGGGACAATAAGAAGGGTCCTGGCGGGCTCTAGAAGGATCTGGGTGCTTTTAGAAGGGTCCTGGGAGACTCTAGAAGGGTCTGAGGGCTTTTAGAAGGGTCCTGGGGAGCTCTAGAAGGGTCTGGGCGCTTTTAGAAGGGTCCTGAGGGCGCTAGAAGTGTCTGGGTGCTTTTAGAAGGGTCCTGGGTGTCTCTAGAAGGGTCTGGGGGCTTTTAGAAGGGTCCTGGGGGTCTCTAGAAGGGTCTGGAGGCTTTATAGAAGGGTCCTAGGGAGCTCTAGATGGGTCTGGGTGCATTTATAAGGGTCCTTCGGGCCTCTAGAAGGGTCTGGAATCTATTAGAAGAGTTTTGGGGGCTCTAGATGGGTCTGGGTGCATTTAGAAGGGTCCTGGGGGGCTCTAGAAGGGTCTGGGTGCTTTCAGAAGTGTCCTGGGGGGCTCTAGAAGGGTCTGGGGGCTTTTAGAAGGGTCCTGGGTTCATCTAGAAGGGTCTGGGTGCTTTTAGAAGGGTCCTGGGGGGCTCTAGAAGGGTCTGGGGGCTATTAGAAGTATCCGGGGAGGGTCTAGAAGGCTCTGGGTGCTTTTAGAATGGTCCTTGGTGGATCTAGAAGGGTCTGGGGACCATTAGAGGAGCCCTGGGGTCCTCTAGAAGGGTCTGGGGGATTTTAGAAGGGTCCTGAGGAGCTCTAGAAGGGTCTGGGGGCTTTTACAATGGTCCTGGTAGAATCTAGAAGGGTCTGGGGGCTTTTAGAAGGGCCCTGGAGGACTCTAGAAGGCTCTGGGGTCTTTGAGAAGGGTCCTAGGGGGCTCTAGAAGGGTCTGGGAGCTTTTAGAAGGGTCCTGGGAGACGCTAGAAAGGTCTGAGGGCTTTTAGAAGGGTCCTTTAGGGTCTCTAGAAGGGTCTGGGGGATTTTAGAAGGGTCCTGCGAGGCTCTAGAAGGGTCTGGGGGCTTTTAGAATGGTCCTGGGGGGCTCTAGTAGGGTCTGGGTGCTTTTAGAAGGGTCCTGGGAGGATCTAGAAGCGTCTGGGTGCTTTTAGAATTGTCCTGGGAGGCTCTGGAAGGGTCTAGGTGTTTTTTGAAGGGTCCTGGGTGGCTCTAGAAGGGTCTGGGGTCTTTTAGAATGGTCCTGTGGGGCTGTGGAAGGGTCTGGGGGCATTTAGAAGGGTCCTGGGTGGCTCTAGAAGGGTCTGGGGTCTTTTAGAAGGGTCCTGTGGGGCTGTAGAAGGGTCTGGGGGCTTTAGATGGGTCCTGGGGGGCTCTGGAAGGGTCCGGGGGCTTTCAGAAGGGTCCGTGGAGGCTCTAGAAGGGTCTGGGGGCTTTTAGAAGGGTCTTGGGGGGCTCTAGAAGGGTCTGGGGGCATTTAGAAGGATCCTGGAAGGGTCTAGAAGGGTCTGGGGGCTTTTAAAATGGTCCTTGGGGGCTATAGAAGGGTCTGGGGACCATTAGAGGGGCACTGGGGTCCTCTAGAAGGGTCTGGGAGATTTTAGAAGGGTCCTGGGGAGCTCTAGAATAGTCTGGGGGCTTTTAGAAGGGTCCTGGGAGGCTCTAGAAGGGTCTGGAGCCTTTAGAAGGGTCCTTGGGGGCTCTAGAATGGTCTGGGGATCATTAGAGGAGCCCTGGGGGCTTCTAGAAGGGTCTGGGGGCTTTTAGAAGGGTCCTGGGGGCATCTAGAAGGCTCTGGGGGCTTTTAGAAGGGTCCTGGGGGCCTCTAGAGATGTCTGAGGGATTTTAGAAGGGACCTGGGAGGCTCTAGAAGGGTCTGGGGGCATTTAGAAGGGTCCTGAGGGTTTCTAGAAGGGTCTGGGGGCTTTTAGAAGAGTCCTGGGCGGCTCTATAATGGTCTGGGGCCTTTTAGAAGGGTCCTGGGGTGCTCTAGAAGGGTGTGAGGGCTTTTAGAAGGGTCCTGGGGGAATCTAGAAGGCTCTGGGGGCTTTTAGAAGGGTCCTGGGGGCCTCTAGAGATGTCTGAGGGATTTTAGAAGGGACCTGGGAGGCTCTAGAAGGGTCTGGGTGCTTTTAGAGGTTCCCTGGGCTTCTCTAGAAGGGTCTGGTGGCTTTTAGAAGAGTACTGGGGGGCTCTAGAAGGGTCTGGGGGCTTTTAGAAGGATACGTGGAATATCTAGAAGGGTCTGGGTGCTTTTAGAATGGTCCTAGGTGGCTATAATAGGGTCTGGGGGCTTTTAGAAGGGTCCCTGGGGGCTCTAGAAGGGTCTGGGGACCATTAGAGGGCCACTGGGAGCCTCTAGAAGGGTCTGGGTGATTTTAGAAGGTTCCTCGGGAGGTCTAGAATTGTCTGGGGGCTTTTAGATAGGTGCTGGGAGGCTCTAGAAGGGTCTGGGGGCATTTAGAAGAGTCCTGCGTGTCTCTAGAAGGGTCTGGGGTATTTTAGAAGGGTCCTGAGGAGCTCTAGAAGGGTCTGGGGGCGTTTAGAAGGGTCCTGGGAGACTCTAGAAGTGTCTGGGGGCATTTAGAAGGGTCCTGTGGGTCTTTAGAAGGGTCTGGGTGCTTTTAGAAAGGTCCTGGGGAGCTCTAGAAGGGTCTGGGGTCTTTTAGAATGGTCCTGGGTGGCGCTAAATGTGTCTGGGTGCATTTAGAAGGGTCCTGGGGAGCTCTAGAAAGGTCTGGGGGCTTTCAGAAGGGTCCTGGGGGCCTCTAGAAGGGTCTGGAGGCTTTTAGAAGAGTTCTGGGCGGCTCTAGAAGGGTCTGGGCGCATTCAGAAGGGTCCTGGGGGCCTCTAGAAATGTCTGGATGCTTTTAGAAGAGTCCTGGGGGGCTCTAGATGGGTCTGGGGACATTAAGAAGGGTCCTGGGGGGCTCTAGAAGGATCTGGGTGCTTTTAGAAGGGTCCTGGGAGACTCTAGAAGGGTCTGGTTGCTTTTAGAAGGAATCGGGGAGTGTCTAGAAGGGTCTGGTGGCTTTTAGAAGGGTCCTGGGTGGCTCTAGAAGGGTGTGAGGTCTTTTAGAAGGGTCCTGGGGGCATCTCGAAGAATCTGATGGCTTTTAGAAGGGTCCTGGGGGCCTCTAGAAGTGTCTGAGTGATTTTAAAAGGGTCCTGGGAGGCTCTAGAAGGGTCTGGTTGCTTTTAGAAGGATTCGGGGAGTGTCTAGAAGGGTCTGGTGGCTTTTAGAAGGGTCCTGTGGGGCTCTAGAAGGGTCTGGGTGCTTTTAGAAGGGTCCTGGGAGCCTCTAGAAGGGTCTGAGGGCTTTTAGAAGGGTCCTGGGGAGCTCTAGAAGGGTCTGGGGGCTTTTAGAAGGGTCCTGAGGGCGCTAGAAGTGTCTGGGTGCTTTTAGAAGGGTCCTGGGTGTCTCTAGAAGGGTCTGGGGGCTTTATAGAAGGGTCCTAGGGAGCTCTAGATGGGTCTGGGTGCAATTAGAAGGGTCCTTCGGGCCTCTAGAAGGGTCTGGAGTCTATTAGAAGAGTTTTGGGGGCTCTAGATTGGTCTGGGTGCATTTAGAAGGGTCCTGGGGGGCTCTAGAAGGGTCTGGGTGCTTTCAGAAGTGTTCTGGGGGGCTCTAGAAGGGTCTGGGGGCTTTTAGAAGGGTCCTGGGTTCATCTAGAAGGGTCTGGAGGCTTTTAGAAAGGTCCTGGGGGGCTCTACAAATGTCTGGAGGATTTTAGAAGGATCCGGGGATGGTCTAGAAGGGTCTGGGTGCTTTTAGAAGGGTCCTGGGGGGCTCTAGAAGGGTCTGGGGTCTATTAGAAGTATCCGGGGAGGGTCTAGAAGGCTCTGGGTGCTTTTAGAATGGTCCTTGGTGGATCTAGAAGGGTCTGGGGACCATTAGAGGAGCCCTGGGGTCCTCTAGAAGGGTCTGGGGGATTTTAGAAGGGTCCTGAGGAGCTCTAGAAGGGTCTGGGGGCTTTTAGAAGGGTCCTGGTAGAATCTAGAAGGGTCTCGGGTCTTTTAGAAGGGCCCTGGAGGACTCTAGAAGGCTCTGGGGTCTTTGAGAAGGGTCCTAGGGGGCTCTAGAAGGGTCTGGGAGCTTTTAGAAGGGTCCTGGGAGACGCTAGAAAGGTCTGAGGGCTTTTAGAAGGGTCCTGTAGGGTCTCTAGAAGAGTCTGGGGGATTTTAGAAGGGTCCTGCGAGGCTCTAGAAGGGTCTGGGTGCTTTTAGAATGGTCCTGGGGGGCTCTAGTAGGGTCTAGGTGCTTTTAGAAGGGTCCTTTGTGGCTCTAGAAGGGTCTGGTTGCTTTTAGAATGGTCCTGTGGGGCTGTGGAAGGGTCTGGGGGCATTTAGAAGGGTCCTGGGTGGCTCTAGAAGGGTCTGGGGTCTTTTAGAAGGGTCCTGTGGGGCTGTAGAAGGGTCTGGGGGCTTTAGATGGGTCCTGGGGGGCTCTGGAAGGGTCCGGGGGCTTTCAGAAGGGTCCGTGGAGGCTCTAGAAGGGTCTGGGGGCTTTTAGAAGGGTCCTGGGGGGCTCTAGAAGGGTCTGGGGGCATTTAGAAGGATCCTGGAAGGGTCTAGAAGGGTCTGGGGGCTTTTAGAATGGTCCTTGGGGGCTATAGAAGGGTCTGGGGACCATTAGAGGGGCACTGGGGTCCTCTAGAAGGGTCTGGGAGATTTTAGAAGGGTCCTGGGCAGCTCTAGAAGGGTCTGGGGGCTTTTTGAAGGGTCCTGGTAGACTCTAGAAGGGTCTGGGGGCATTTAGAAGGGTCCTGAGGGTTTCTAGAAGGGTCTGGGGGCTTTTAGAAGAGTCCTGGGCGGCTCTATAATGGTCTGGGGCCTTTTAGAAGGGTCCTGGGGTGCTCTAGAAGGGTGTGAGGGCTTTTAGAAGGGTCCTGGGGGCATCTAGAAGGCTCTGGGGGCTTTTAGAAGGGTCCTGGGGGCCTCTAGAGATGTCTGAGGGATTTTAGAAGGGACCTGGGAGGCTCTAGAAGGGTCTGGGTGCTTTTAGAATGATTCGGGGAGGGTCTAGAAGGGTCTGGTTGCTTTTAGAAGGCTCCTGGGGGGATCTAGAAGGGTCTGGGTGCTTTTAGAATGGTCCTGGGGGGATCTAGAAGGGTCTGGGGTCTTTTAGAAAGGTCCTGGGGAGCTCTAGAAGGGTTTGGTTGCTTTCAGAATGGTCCTGGGGGCCTCTAGAAGGGTCTGGAGGCTTTTAGAAGAGTCCTGGGGTGCTCTAGATGGGTCTGGGAGCTTTTAGAAAGATCCGGGGATGGTCTAGAAGGGTCTGGGGGCTTTTAGAAGGGTCCTGGCGGGCTCTACAAATGTCTGGAGGATTTTAGAAGGATCCGGGGAGGCTCTAGGAGGGTCTGGCGGCTTTTAGAAGGGTCCTGCGGAACTCTAGAAGGGTCTGGGTGCTTTCTGAAGGGTCCTGAGGGCCTCTAGAAGGGTCTGGGTGCTTTTAGAAGGGTCCTGGGTGCCTCTAGAAGGGTCTGGGGGCTTTTAGAATGGTCCTTGGTTCTCTAGAAGGGTCTGGGGACCATTAGAGGAGCCCTGGGGGACTCTAGAAGGGTATGAGGGATTTTAGAAGGGTCCTGGGGAACTCTAGAATGGTCTGGGGGCTTTTAGAAGGGTCCTGGTGTCCTCTAGAAATGTCTGGGGGCTTTTAGATGGGTCCTGCGGGTCTCTAGAATGGTCTGGGGGCTTTTAGAAGGGTCCTGAGGGGATCTAGAAGGGTCTGGGGGCTCTTAGAAGGGTCCTGGGGGGCTCTAGAAGGGTGTTAGGTCTTTTAGAAGGGTCCTGGGTCATCTAGAATGCTCTGGGGGCTTTTAGAAGGGTCCTGGGGGCCTCTAGAAGTGTCTGCGGGATATTAGAAGGGACCTGGGAGGATCTAGAAGGGTCTGGGTGCTTTAAGAAGGATTCGGGGAGGGTCTAGAAGGGTCAGGTGGCATTTAGAAGGGTCCTGTGGGGCTCTAGAAGCGTCTGGGTGCTTTTAGAAGGGTCCTGGAGGGCTCTAGAAGGGTTTAGGCGCTTTTAGAAGGATCCGGGGAGGGTCTAGAAGGGTCTGGATACTTTTAAAAGGGTCCTGGGAGGCTCTACAAAGGTCTGGGATCTTTCAGAAGGATACGGGGAGGATCTAGAATGGTCTGGGGGCTTTTAGAAGGGTCCTGGGGGGCTCTAGAAGGGTGTGAGGGCTTTTAGAAGGGTCCTGGGGGCAGCTAGAAGGCTCTGGGTGCTTTTAGAAGGGTCCTGGGGTCCTCTAGAAGTGTCTGCGGCCTTTTAGAAGGGTCCTGGGAGGTTCTAGAATGGTCTGGGTGCTTTTAGAAGGATTCGGGGTGGGTCTAGAATGGTCTGGGGGCTGTTAGATGTGTCCTGTGGGGCTCTAGAAGGGTCTGGGGGCTTTTAGAAGGGTCCTGGGTGGCGCTAGAAGGGTCTGGGCGCTTTCAGAAGGGTCCTGGGGGCCTCTAGAAGGGTCTGGGGGATTTTAGAAGAGTCCTGGGGGGCTCTAGAAGGGCCTGGGGGCATTCAGAATGGTCCTGGGGGCCTCTAGAAGGGTCTGGAGTCTTTTAGAAGAGTCCTGGGGTGCTCTAGATGGGTCTGGGGGCATTTAGAAGCGTCCTGGGGGGCTCTAGAAGGGTCTGGGGGAGTTTAGAGTGGTCCTGGGGAGCTCTAGAAGGGTCTGGGTGCTTTTAGAAGGGTCCTGGGAGAATCTAGAAGGGTCTGAGTGCTATTAGAAGGGTCCTGCGGGTCTCTAGAAGGGTCTGGGGTCATTTAGAATGTTCCTGGGGGGCTCTAGAAGGGTGTGAGGTCTTTTAGAAGGGTCCTGGGGGCATCTTGAAGGCTCTGGGGTATTTTAGAAGGGTCCTGGGAGGCTCTAGAAGGGTCTGGTTGCTTTTAGAAGTGTCCGTGGAGGCTCTAGAAGGGTCTGGGGCCTTTTAAAAGGGTCCTGGGGGGATCTAGAAGGGTCTGGGGGCTTTTAGAAGGGTCCTTGGGGGCTCTAGAAAGGTCTGGGGACCATTAGAGAAGACCTGGTAGACTCTAGAATGGTCTGGGGGATTTTAGAAGGGTCCTGGGGAGGTCTAGAAGGGTCTGGGGTCTTTTAGAAGGGCCCTGGAGGACTCTAGAAGGCTCTGGGGTCTTTGAGAAGGGTCCTAGGGGGCTCTAGAAGGGTCTGGGAGCTTTTAGAAGGGTCCTGGGAGACGCTAGAAAGGTCTGAGGGCTTTTAGAAGGGTCCTGTAGGGTCTCTAGAAGAGTCTGGGGGATTTTAGAAGGGTCCTGCGAGGCTCTAGAAGGGTCTGGGTGCTTTTAGAATGGTCCTGGGGGGCTCTAGTAGGGTCTAGGTGCTTTTAGAAGGGTCCTTTGTGGCTCTAGAAGGGTCTGGTTGCTTTTAGAATGGTCCTGTGGGGCTGTGGAAGGGTCTGGGGGCATTTAGAAGGGTCCTGGGTGGCTCTAGAAGGGTCTGGGGTCTTTTAGAAGGGTCCTGTGGGGCTGTAGAATGGTCTGGGGGCTTTAGATGGGTCCTGGGGGGCTCTGGAAGGGTCCGGGGGCTTTCAGAAGGGTCCGTGGAGGCTCTAGAAGGGTCTGGGGGCTTTTAGAAGGGTCCTGGGGGGCTCTAGAAGGGTCTGGGGGCATTTAGAAGGATCCTGGAAGGGTCTAGAAGGGTCTGGGGGCTTTTAGAATGGTCCTTGGGGGCTATAGAAGGGTCTGGGGACCATTAGAGGGGCACTGGGGTCCTCTAGAAGGGTCTGGGAGATTTTAGAAGGGTCCTGGGCAGCTCTAGAAGGGTCTGGGGGCTTTTTGAAGGGTCCTGGTAGACTCTAGAAGGGTCTGGGGGCATTTAGAAGGGTCCTGAGGGTTTCTAGAAGGGTCTGGGGGCTTTTAGAAGAGTCCTGGGCGGCTCTATAATGGTCTGGGGCCTTTTAGAAGGGTCCTGGGGTGCTCTAGAAGGGTGTGAGGGCTTTTAGAAGGGTCCTGGGGGCATCTAGAAGGCTCTGGGGGCTTTTAGAAGGGTCCTGGGGGCCTCTAGAGATGTCTGAGGGATTTTAGAAGGGACCTGGGAGGCTCTAGAAGGGTCTGGGTGCTTTTAGAATGATTCGGGGAGGGTCTAGAAGGGTCTGGTTGCTTTTAGAAGGCTCCTGGGGGGATCTAGAAGGGTCTGGGTGCTTTTAGAATGGTCCTGGGGGGATCTAGAAGGGTCTGGGGTCTTTTAGAAAGGTCCTGGGGAGCTCTAGAAGGGTTTGGTTGCTTTCAGAATGGTCCTGGGGGCCTCTAGAAGGGTCTGGAGGCTTTTAGAAGAGTCCTGGGGTGCTCTAGATGGGTCTGGGAGCTTTTAGAAAGATCCGGGGATGGTCTAGAAGGGTCTGGGGGCTTTTAGAAGGGTCCTGGCGGGCTCTACAAATGTCTGGAGGATTTTAGAAGGATCCGGGGAGGCTCTAGGAGGGTCTGGCGGCTTTTAGAATGGTCCTGCGGAACTCTAGAAGGGTCTGGGTGCTTTCTGAAGGGTCCTGAGGGCCTCTAGAAGGGTCTGGGTGCTTTTAGAAGGGTCCTGGGTGCCTCTAGAAGGGTCTGGGGGCTTTTAGAATGGTCCTTGGTTCTCTAGAAGGGTCTGGGGACCATTAGAGGAGCCCTGGGGGACTCTAGAAGGGTATGAGGGATTTTAGAAGGGTCCTGGGGAACTCTAGAAAGGTCTGGGGGCTTTTAGAAGGGTTCTGGTGTCCTCTAGAAATGTCTGGGGGCTTTTAGATGGGTCCTGCGGGTCTCTAGAATGGTCTGGGGGCTTTTAGAAGGGTCCTGAGGGGATCTAGAAGGGTCTGGGGGCTCTTAGAAGGGTCCTGGGGGGCTCTAGAAGGGTGTTAGGTCTTTTAGAAGGGTCCTGGGTCATCTAGAATGCTCTGGGGGCTTTTAGAAGGGTCCTGGGGGCCTCTAGAAGTGTCTGCGGGATATTAGAAGGGACCTGGGAGGATCTAGAAGGGTCTGGGTGCTTTAAGAAGGATTCGGGGAGGGTCTAGAAGGGTCAGGTGGCATTTAGAAGGGTCCTGTGGGGCTCTAGAAGCGTCTGGGTGCTTTTAGAAGGGTCCTGGAGGGCTCTAGAAGGGTTTAGGCGCTTTTAGAAGGATCCGGGGAGGGTCTAGAAGGGTCTGGATACTTTTAAAAGGGTCCTGGGAGGCTCTACAAAGGTCTGGGATCTTTCAGAAGGATACGGGGAGGATCTAGAATGGTCTGGGGGCTTTTAGAAGGGTCCTGGGGGGCTCTAGAAGGGTGTGAGGGCTTTTAGAAGGGTCCTGGGGGCAGCTAGAAGGCTCTGGGTGCTTTTAGAAGGGTCCTGGGGTCCTCTAGAAGTGTCTGCGGCCTTTTAGAAGGGTCCTGGGAGGTTCTAGAATGGTCTGGGTGCTTTTAGAAGGATTCGGGGTGGGTCTAGAATGGTCTGGGGGCTGTTAGATGTGTCCTGTGGGGCTCTAGAAGGGTCTGGGGGCTTTTAGAAGGGTCCTGGGTGGCGCTAGAAGGGTCTGGGCGCTTTCAGAAGGGTCCTGGGGGCCTCTAGAAGGGTCTGGGGGATTTTAGAAGAGTCCTGGGGGGCTCTAGAAGGGCCTGGGGGCATTCAGAATGGTCCTGGGGGCCTCTAGAAGGGTCTGGAGTCTTTTAGAAGAGTCCTGGGGTGCTCTAGATGGGTCTGGGGGCATTTAGAAGCGTCCTGGGGGGCTCTAGAAGGGTCTGGGGGAGTTTAGAGTGGTCCTGGGGAGCTCTAGAAGGGTCTGGGTGCTTTTAGAAGGGTCCTGGGAGAATCTAGAAGGGTCTGAGTGCTATTAGAAGGGTCCTGCGGGTCTCTAGAAGGGTCTGGGGTCATTTAGAATGTTCCTGGGGGGCTCTAGAAGGGTGTGAGGTCTTTTAGAAGGGTCCTGGGGGCATCTTGAAGGCTCTGGGGTATTTTAGAAGGGTCCTGGGAGGCTCTAGAAGGGTCTGGTTGCTTTTAGAAGTGTCCGTGGAGGCTCTAGAAGGGTCTGGGGCCTTTTAAAAGGGTCCTGGGGGGATCTAGAAGGGTCTGGGGGCTTTTAGAAGGGTCCTTGGGGGCTCTAGAAGGGTCTGGGGACCATTAGAGAAGACCTGGTAGACTCTAGAATGATCTGGGGGATTTTAGAAGGGTCCTGGGGAGGTCTAGAAGGGTCTGGGGTCTTTTAGAAGGGTCCTGGGGGAATCTAGAAGGGTCTGGGAGCTTTTAGAAGGGTCCTGCTGGTCTCTAGAAGGGTCTGGGTGCTTTTAGAAGGGTCCTGGAGGCATCTAGAAGGGTCTGGTGGCTTTTAGAAGGGTCCTGGGAGACTCTGGAAAGGTCTGAGGGCTTCTAGAAGGGTACTGTAGGGTCTATAGAAGGGTCTGGGTGCTTTTAGAAGGGTCCTGTGGGGCTCTAGAAGGGTCTGGGGGCATTTATAAAGGTCCTGGGGGGCTCTAGATGTCTGGGTTCTTTTAGAAGGGTCCTGGGAGGCTCTAGAAGGGTCTGGGTGCTTTTAGAATGGTCCTGGGAGGCTCTAGAAGGGTCTGGGGGCTTTTAGAAGGGTCCAGGGGGCCTCTAGAAAGGGCTGGGAGCTTTTAGAAGGGTCCTGGGAGGCTCTGGAATGGTCTGGGAGCTTTTATAAGGGTCCAGGGAGGGTCTAGAAGGCTCTGGGGCCTTTTAGAAGGGTCCTTGGGGGCTGTAGAAGGGTCTGGGGACCATTAGAGAAGACCTGGTAGACTCAGGAAGGGTCTGGGGGATTTTAGAAGGGTCCTGGGTAGCTCTAGAAGTGTCTGGGGGCTTTTAGAAGTGTCCTGGGAGAATCTAGAAGGGTCTGGGGGGCTTTAGAAGGGTCCTGCGGGTATCTAGAAGTGTCTGGGGGCTTTTAGAAGGGTCCTGGGGGGATCTAGAAGGGTCTGGGTGCTCTTAGAAGGGTCCTGGGGGCCTCTAGAAGTGTCTGCATGATATTAGAAGGGTCCTGTGGGGCTCTAGAAGGGTCTGGGTGCTTTTAGAAGGATTCGGGGAGGGTCTAGAAGGGTCTGGGGGCTTTTAGAAGGGTCCTGGGAGGCTCTAGAAGGGTCTGGGTGCTTTTTGAAGGGTCCTGGGGGTCTTTAGAAGGGTCTGGGGGCTTTTAGAATGGTCCTGCGTGGCTCTAGAATGCTCTGGGGGCTTTTAGAACGGTCCTGGGTGGCTTTAGAAGAGTGTGAGTGCTTTTAGAAGGGTCCTGGGGGCATCTAGATGGCTCTGGGGGCTTTTAGAAGGGTCCTGGGGGACTCTAGATGGGTCTGAGGATTTTTAGAAGGGTCCTGGGAGGCTCTAGAAGTGTCTGGGTGCTTTTAGAAGGGCCCTGGGTGGCTCTAGAAAGGTCTGGGGTCTTTTAGAAGGGTCCTGGTGGGCTCTAGAAGGGTCTGGGTGCTTTTAAATATGTCCTGGGTGGCTCTAGAATGGTCTGGGGGCATTTAGAAGGGCCCCGGGGGTCTCTAGAAGGGTCTGGGGTCTTTTAGAAGGATCTTGGGTGCCTCTAGAAGGGTCTGGGTGCATTTAGAAGGGTTCTGGGTATCTCTAGAATGGTCGGGGGACTTTTAGAAGCATCCTGGGGGGCTCTAGAAGGGTGTGGTTGCTTTTAGAAGGGTCCTGGGGGCATCTAGAAGGCTCTGGGGGCTTTCAGAAGGGTCCTGGGGGCTTCTAGAAGGGTCTGAAGGATTTTAGAAGGGTCCTGGGAGGCTGTAGAAGGGTCTGGGTGCTTTTAGAATGATCCGGGGAGGATGTAGAAGGGTCTGGGTTCTTATAGAAGGGTCCTGGGGGGCTCTAGAAGGGTCTGGATGCTTTCAGAAGGGTCCTGTGGGGCTGTAGAAGGGTCTGGGGGCTTTTAGATGGGTCCTGGGGAGTTCTAGAATGGTCCGGGGGCTTTTAGAAGGGTCCGTAGAGGCTCTAGAAGGGTCTGGTGGCTTGTAGAAGGGTCCTGGGGGGCTCTAGAAGGGTCTGGGTGCTATTAGTTGGATCCGGGGAGGGTCTACAAGGCTCTGGGGGCTTTTAGAAGAGTCCTTGGGGGCTCTAGAAGGGTCTGGGGACCATTAGAGGAGCCCTGGGGACCTCTAGAATGGTCTGGGGGATTTTAGAAGGGTCCTGGAGAGCTCTAGAAGGGTCTGGGTTCGTTTAGAAGGGTCCTGGGGGAATCTAGAAGGGTCTGGGGGCTTTAAGAAGGGTCCTGCGGGAATCTAGAAGGGTCTGGGGGCTTTTAGAAGGGTCCTGGAGGACTCTAGAAGGCTCTGGTATCTTTCAGAAGGGTCCTGTGGGGCTCTAGAATGGTCTGGGTGATTTTAGAAGGGTACTGGGGTGGTCTAGAAGGGTCTGGGGGCTTTTAGAAGGGTCCTGGGAGACTCTAGAAGGGTCTGAGGGCTTTTAGAAGGGTCCTGTAGGATCTCTAGAAGTGTCTCGGTGCTTTTAGAAGGGTCCTGTGGGGCTCTAGAAGGGTCTGGGGGCATTTAGAAAGGTCCTGGGTTGCTCTAGAAGGGTCTGGGTGCTTTTAGAAAGGTCCTGGGAGGCACTAGAATTGTCTGGGTGGTTTTAGAATGGTCCTGGGAGGCTCTAGAAGGGTCTGGGTTCTTTTTGAAGGGTCCAGGGGGCCTCTAGAAAGGTCTGGGGGCTTTTAGAAGGGTCCTGCGGGGCTCTAGAAGGGTCTGGGTGCTTTCAGAATCGTCCTGTGGGCCTCTAGATGGGTCTGGGTTCTTTTAGAAGGGTCCTGGAGGGCTCTAGAAGGGTCTGGGGGCTTTTAGAAGGGTCCTGGGGGTCTGTAGAAGGGTCTGGGGGCTTTTAGATGGGTCCTGGGGGGCTCTAGAAGGGTCCGAGGGCTTTCAGAAGGGTCCTGGGCGGCTCTAGAAGGGTCTGGGCGCTTTTAGAAGGGTCCTGGGGGGCTCTAGAACGGTCTGGTGTCTATTAGAAGGATCCGGGGAGGGTCTAGAAGGCTCTGGGTGCTTTTAGAAGGGTTCTTGGGGGCTCTAGAAGGGTCTGGGGACCATTAGAGGGGCACTGGGGTCCTCTAGAAGGGTCTGGGGGATTTTAGAAGGGTCATGGGGAGCTCTAGAATTGTCTGGGGGCTTTTTGAATGGTCCTGGGAGGCTCTAGAAGGGTCTGGGGGCTTTTAGAATGGTCCTGCGTGTCTCTAGAAGGGTCTGGGTGCTTTTAGAAGGATTCGGGGAGGGTCTAGAAGGGTCTGGTGGCTTTTAGAAGGGTCCTGTGGGGCTCTAGAAGGGTCTGGGTGCTTTTAGAAGGGTCCTGGAGGGCTCTAGAAGGGTCTGGGTGCTTTTAGAAGGGTCCTGGGGAGCTCTAGATGGGTCTGGGGGCTATTAGAAGGGTCCTGGGGGCGCTAGAAATGTCTGGGTGCATTTAGAAGGGTCCTGGGGAGCTCTAGAAGGGTCTGGGGGCTTTCAGAACGGTCCTGTTGGCATCTAGAAGGGTCTGGAGGCTTTTAGAAGGGTCCTGGGGGGTCTAGAAGGGTCTGGGGGCATTCAGAAGGGTCCTGGGGGCTTCTAGAAGGGTCTGGAGGATTTTAGAAGAGTCCTGGGGGGCTCTAGATGGGTCTGGGTGCTGTTAGAATGATCCGGGGATGGTCTAGAAGGGTGTGGGTGCTTTTAGAAGGGTCCTGCGGGGCTCTAGAAGGGTCTGGGTTCTTTCAGAAGGGTCCTGGGTGCATCTAGAAGGGTCTGGGTGCTTTTAGAATGGACCTGGGTGGCTCTAGAAGGGTCTGGGGGCTTTTAGAACGGTTCTGTGGGGATGTAGAAGGGTCTGGGTGCTTTTAGAAGGGTCCTGGGGGGCTCTAGTAGGGTTTGGGGGCTTTTAGAATGGTGGCTTTTAGAATGGTCATGTGGGTCTGTAGAAGGGTCTGGGGGATTTAGATGCGTCCTGGGCGGCTCTAGAAGGGTCCGTGGGCTTTCAGAAGGGACCGTGCAGGCTCTAGAAGGGTCTGGGGGCTTTTAGAAGGGTCCTGGGGGGCTCTAGAACGGTGTGGTGGCTATTAGAAGGATCCGGGGACGGTCTAGAAGGCTCTGGGGGCTTTCAGAAGTGTCCTTGGGGCCTCTAGAAGGGTCTGGGGACCATTAGAGGGGCACTGGGGTCCTCTAGAAGGGTCTGGGGGATTTTAGAAGGGTCCTAGGGAGCTCTAGAATTGTCTGGGGGCTTTTAGAATGTTCCTGGGAGGCTCTAGAAGGATCTGGGGGCTTTTAGAAGGGTCATTGGAGGCTCTAGAAGGGTCTGGGGACCATTAGATGGGCCCTGGGGGCCTCTAGAAGGGTCTGGGGGATTTTAGAAGGGTCCTGGGGAGCTCTAGAATTGTCTGGGGCTTTTAGAATGGTCCTGGGAGGCTCTAGAAGGCTCTGGGGGCTTTTAGAAGGGTCATTGGGGGCTCTAGAAGGGTCTGGGACCATTAGAGGGGCCTGGGGGCCTCTAGAAGGGTCTGGGGGATTTTAGAAGGGTCCTGGGGAGCTCTAGAAGGCTCTGGGGTCTTTTAGAAGGGTCCTAGTGGGCTCTAGAAGGATCTGGGGACAGTTAGGAGGGTCCTGAGGGGATGTTGAATGGTCTGAGTGCTTTTAGATGGGTCCTGTAGGGCTAAAAAAGGTTCCTAACCCTATCCCTAACCCTAACTCTTACTCTAACCCGAACTCTAACACAAACCCAAACCCTAACCCTAACCCTAACCCTAACTCTAACCCTAACCCTAACTCTAACCCTAACCCTAACCCTAACCCTAACCCTAACCTAACCCTAACCCTAACTCTAACCCTAACTCTAACCCTAACCCTAACCCTAACCCTAACCCTAACCCTAACCCTAACCCTAACCCTAACTCTAACCCTAACCCTAACCCTAACCCTAACCCTAACCCTAACCCTAACTCTAACCCTAACCCTAACCCTAACCCTAACCCTAACCCTAACCCTAAATCTAACCCTAACCCTAACCCTAACCCTAACTCTAACCCTAACCCTAACCTAACCCTAACCCTAACCCTAACTCTAACCCTAACCCTAACCCTAACCCTAACCCTAACCCTAATCCTAACCCTAACCCTAACCCTAACCCTGCCTCTAACCCCTAGAAGTATCTGGGGGCTTTTAGAAGAGTCCTTGAAGGATCTAGGAGGGTCTAGGGTCTCTAAAAAGTTTCCTAAGGGGCTCCGGAAGGGTTTGGGTCTTTTAGAAGGGTCCTCGGTGCTCTAGAAGGGTCTAGGGTATTGTAGAAGGGTCCTAAGGGGGTTTAGTAGGGCCTGGGGGGCTTTATAAGATTTTGGGGGCCTTTATAAGGTTTTGGGGGGCTCTAGAAATTCCGGGGGCTTTGAGAAGCACACTGGGGGCTCTAAAAGGGTCTGGGGGATTTTAGAATGTTCCTGGGGGCTCTAGACGTGTCTGGGTGCTTTTAGAAGGTTCCTGGGGGGCTCTAGAAGGGTCTGGGTGCTTCTAGAGCAAAAATTTTAATTTTGCACATTTGGGGAATTCGCAGGGCTCAGCACACCCGGAGTGCAAAGGATGAGCCTGGCCTGGGAAAAGCACCTGCTTGATCAGGGTGTCTCCCCTGCCAGCTAAGTACAAAGGACCCAGACCATTCTAGAGCCCCCAAGGACCCCTTCCAAAAGCCCCAGACCCTTCTGGAGACGTTCAGGTTCCTTTGAAAAGGCCCCAGACCCTTCTAGAGCCTCCCAAGACCCTTCTAAAAGCCCCCAGACCCTTCTAGACCCTCCCCGGATCCTTCTAAAAGCCCCGAGACCCTTCTAGAGGATCCCAGGACCCTTCTAAAAGCCCCCAGACCCTTCTAGAGCCCCCCAGGACCCTTCTAAAAGCCCCAGACCCTTCTAGAGGACCCAGGGCCCCTCTTAAGCCACCCCGTCCCTTCTAGAGCCCCCCAGGACCCTTCTAAAAGACCCCAGACCATTCTAGAGCACCCCAGGACACTTCTAAAGCCCCCAGACCCTTCTAGAGCCCCCCAGGACCCTTCTCAAAACTTCCAGACCCTTCTAGAGCCCCCCAGGACCCTTCTAAAAGCCCCAGACCCTTCTAGAGGCCCAGGGCCCCTCTTAAGCAGCCCCTTCCCTTCTAGAGCATCCCAGGACCCTTCTAAAAGCCCCCAGACCCTTCTAGAGCACCCCAGGACCCTTCTAAAAGCCCCCCAGACCCTTCTAGAGCCCCCCCGGACCCTTCTAAAAGCCCCTAGACCCTTCTAGAGGCCCCCAGGACCCTTCTGAAAGCCCCCAGAACCTTCTAGAGCCCCACAGGACCCTTCTAAAAGCACCCAGACCATTCTTGAGCCCCCCAGGACCGTTCTAAAAGCACCCAGACCTTCTAGAGACCCCCAGGACCATTCTGAAAGCCCCAGAACCTCCTAGAGCCACCCAGGACCCTTCTAAAAGACCCCAGACCATTCTAGCCCCCCCCAGGACCCTTCTACAAGCCCCAAGGACCCTTCTAATAGCCCCCAGACTTGTCTAGAGGCCACCAGGACCCTTCTAAAAGTCCCCAGACCCTTCTAGAGCCCCCCCGGACCCTTGTAAAAGCCACCAGACACTTCTAGAGGCCCCCAGGACCCTTATAAAAGCACCCAGACCCTTCCAGAGCCTCCCAGGACCCTTCTGAACGCCCCCAGACCCTTCTAGAGGCACCCAGGACCCTTCTAAAAGCCTCTAGACCCTTCTAGAGCCCCCCAGGACCCTTCTAAAAGCACCCAGACCCTTCTAGAGCCTCCCAGGACCATTCTAAATGCCCCCAGACCCTTCAAAACCCCCAGGACACTTCTAAAAGACCCCAGACCATTCTAGAGCACCCTAGGATCCTTCAAAAAGCATAAAGACCCTTCTAGACCGTCCCCGGATCATTCTAAAAGGCCCCAGACCCTTCTAGAGCCCCCCAGGATCATTCTAAAAGCCCGCAGACCCTTCTAGAGCCCCCTAGGACCCATCTAAAAGCCCCCCGACCCCTTCTAGAGCCCCCCAGGACACATCTAAAAGCCCCCAGACCCTTCTAGAGCCCCCCAGGACCATTCTAAAGACCCCAGACCCTTCTAGAGGCCCCCAGGACCCTTCTAAAAGTCCGAGACCCTTCTAGAGGCAACCAGGACCCTTCTAAAGCCCCCAGACCCTTCTAGACCCTCCCCGGATCCTTCTAAAAGCCCCCATACCCTTCTAGATCCTCCCAGGACCCTTCTAAAAGCCCCCAGACCCTTCTAGAGCCCCCCAGGATCCTTCTAAAAGCCCCCACACCCTTCTAGAGCCCCCCAGGACCCTTCTAAAAGCCCCCAGACCCTTCTAGATGTACCCAGGGCCCATCTTAAGGCCCCCAGACCATTTTAGAGCACGCCAAGACCCTTCTAAAAGCCCCCAGACCCTTCTAGAGCCCCCCAGGACCCTTCTAAAAGGCCGCAGAAACTTCTAGACCCTCTCCGGATAATTCTAAAAGCCCCCAGACACTTCTAGAGATCCCCAGGACCCTTCTAAAAGACCCCAGACCATTCTAGAGCCCCCCAGGCCCCTCTTAAGACACCCCGTCACTTCTAGAGCAGCCCAGGACACTTCTAAAAGTCCCCAGACCCTTCCAGATCACCCCAGGACCCTTCTAAAAGCCCCCAGACCCTTCTAGAGCCCCCCCGGACCCTTCTAAAAGCCCCTAGACCCTTCTAGAGGCCCCCAGGACCCTTCTGAAAGCCCCCAGAACCTTCTAGAGCCCCACAGGACCCTTCTAAAAGCACCCAGACACTTCTACAGACCCCGAGGACCATATAAAAGACTACAGACCATTCTAGAGACCCCCAGGACACTTCTAAAAGCCCCCAGACCCTTCTAGAGCCCCACAGGACCCTTCTAAAAGCACCCAGACCCTTCTAGAGCCCCCCAGGACCATTCTAAAAGCCCCCAGACCATTCTAGACCCTCCCCGGATCCTTCTAAAAGCCCCCAGACCCTTCTAGAGCACCCCAGGACCTTTCTAAAAGAGCCCAGACCCTTCTAGAGCACCCAAGGACCCTTCTAAAGGCCCCCAGACTAATCTAGACCCTCCCCGGATTCTTCTAAAAGCCCCCAGACCCTTCTAGAGGCACCCAGGACCATTCTAAAAGCACCCAGACCCTTCTAGAGCCCCCCTGTACCCTTCTAAAAGCACCCAGACCCTTCTAGAGTCCCCCAGGACCCTTCTGAAAGCCCCCAGACCCTTCTACAGACCCCCAGGACCCTATAAAAGCCCCCAGACTCTTCTAGAGCACCCCAGGACCCTTCTAAAAGCACCCAGACCCTTCTAGAGCCCCCCCGGACCCATTTAAAATCCTCCAGACCCTTATACAGCCCCCCAGGACCCTTCTAAAAGACACCAGACCCTTTTAGAGGCCCCAGGGCCCCTCTTAAGCCCCCCCGTACCTTCTAGAGCACACTAGGACCCTTCTAAAAGCCCACAGACCCTTCTAGAGCACCCCAGGACCCTTCTAAAAGATACCAGACCCTTCTAGAGCTCCCCCGGACCCTTCTAAAAGCCCCTAGACCCTTCTAGAGGCCCCCACGACCCTTCTGAAAGCCCCCAGATCCATCTAGAGCCCCACAGGACCCTTCTAAAAGCACCCAGACCCTTCTACAGACCCAAAGGACAGTATAAAAGAGCCCAGACCCTTCTAGAGCCCCCCAGGACCCTTCTAAAAGCCCCCAGACCCTTCTAGAGCCCCCAGGACGCTTCTAAAAACTTCCAAACCCTTCTAGAGCCCCCCAGGACCTTTCTAAAAGCCCCCAGACCCTTCTAGAGGCCCCAGGGCCCTTCTTAAGCCACCCCGTCCCTTCTAGAGCACACCAGGACCCGTCTAAAAGCCTCTAGACCCTTCTAGAGCACTCCAGGACCTTTCCAAAAGCACCCAGACCCTTCTAGAGGCTCCCCGGACCCTTATAAAAGCACCCAGACCCATCCAGAGCCTCCCAGGACCCTTCTAAAAGCCACCAGACCCTTCTAGAGACCCCCAGGACCCTTCTAAAAGCACCCAGACCCTTCTAGACCCTCCCCGGATCATTCTAAAAGACCCCAGACCCTTCTAGAGCCCCCAAGGATCCTTCAAAAAGCACCCAGACCCTTCTAGACCGTCCCTGGATCATTCTAAAAGCCCCCAGACCCTTCTAGAGCCCCCCAGGATCATTCTAAAAGCCCCCTGACCCCTCTTGAGCCCCCTAGGACCCATCTAAAAGCACCCAGACCCTTCTAGAGCCCCCCAGGACCGTTCTAAAAGCCCCCAGACGGTTCTAGACCCCCCAGGACCCTTCTAAATGCCCCCAGACCCTTCTAGACCCTCCCCGGATCCTTCGAAAAGCCCTCAGACCCTTCTAGAGCCCCCCAGGATCATTCTAAAAGCCCCCAGACCCTTCTAGAGCACCCCAGGACCCTTCTAAAAGTCCCCAGACCCTTCTAGAGCCCCCCCGGACCCTTCTAAAAGACCCCAGACCCTTCTAGATGACCCCAGGACCCTTCTGAAAGCTAGCAGAACATTCTAGAGTCACCCAGGACCCCTTCTAAAGGCACCCCAGACCCTTCTAGAGCCCCCCAGGACCCTTCTAAAAGCGCCCAGACCCTTCTAGAGACCCCCAGGACCCTTCTGAAAGCCCCCAGAACATTCTAGACCCCTCCAGGACCCTTCTAAAAGCACCCAGACCCTTCTAGAGCATCCGAGGACCCTTCTAAAATTCCCCAGACCCTTCTAGAGCACCCCAGGACACTTCTAAAAGCACCCAGACCCTTCTAGAGCCCCCCGAACCCTTCTAAAAGCCCCCAGACCCTTCTAGAGCCACCCAGGACCCTTCTAAAAGCACCCAGAACCTTCTAGAGCCCCCCAAGACCCTTCTACAAGC
>JAUNZM010002323.1:0-20681 GCA_033459285.1 Clamator glandarius
AGTTTGGGGGGCCCCCAGTGTCCCCGTCCCCTCTTAGAGCCATCAGGGACCCTCCAACCCTATCCTGGAGGGGGGGGAATTGATGGGTTTGGGGGGGGGTTGAAGACTTTTGGGGGGGCCCTTTGTGTGTGTGTGTGTCCCCAGGGCTGTTTGTGACCCCCCCCCCCCTCCCCATCCTGGAGAAGTTTGGGGGGCCCCAGTGTCCCCGTCCCCTCTTAGAGCCATCAGGGACCCCCCAACCCCATCCTGGAGCGGAGGGGTTGATGGGTTTGGGGGGGCTTGAAGACTTTTGGAGGGGCCCTTTGTGTGCCCCCCCCACTTCCCAGGGCTCTTGTGACCCCCCCTCCCCATGCTGGTGGGATTTGGGGGGGTCCCAGTGTCTCCGTCCCCTCTTAGAGCCATCAGGGACCCTCCAACACAATCCTGGAGGGGGGGAATTGATGGGTTTGGGGGGGGGTTGAAGACTTTTGGGGGGGCCCTTTGTGTGCCCCCCCTCTCTCCAGAACCGTTTTGACCCCCCCCCTCCCCAACCTGGAGGGATTTGGGGGGGCCCCAGTGTCTCCGTCCCCTCTTAGAGCCATCAGGGGCCCCCAAACCCCATCCTAGAGAGGGGAGGTTGATGGCTTTGGGGGGGGGCTTGAAGGCTTTTGGGGGGGCCCTTTGTGTGCCCCCCCACTTCCCAGGGCTGTTGTGACCCCCCCCCTCCCCCATCCTGGTGGGATTTGGGGGGGGTCCCAGTGTCCCCGTCCCCTCTTAGAGCCATCAGGGACCCCCAAATCCCATCCTGGAGGGGGGGAATTGATGGGTTTGGGGGGGGCTTGAAGACTTTTGGGGGGGCCCTTTGTGTGCCCCCCCCCCTCTCCAGAACCGTTGTGACCCCCCCCCGGGAATTGATGGGTTTGGGGGGCTTGAAGACTTTTGGGGGGGCCCTTTGTGTGCCCCCCCCCTCTCCAGAACCGTTGTGACCCCCCCCTCCTCATCCTGGGGTGGATTTGGGGGTCCCCCTCTGTCTGCCCCCCCCCCCATCCCAAGACACCTCCTTGAGGAAGAGTTGGGGGGGGGGGGGGGGGGGCGGTTAGTTTTGGGGGGGGGGGACTTAAGTGATTTTTTTTTTTTAGGGGGGGGGCACCCCCGTATCAGCATGTCCCAGGGCTGGGGGGGGGGGTCCCCAATTCCTTCCCCCCCCCCCCCAGCCCCCCCAAAACTCAGGCACCCGATAGCACTTTGACCCCCCCCCCCCTCGCCGCCCCCCTCTATGCAGCCGGTATATGGGGGGGGGGGGGGGGGGGGGGGGGGGTGTCCTGCCCCCCCCCCCGAGGTGTTTTTGGGGGGGGGGGGGGTTGTTTTTATTGTAGGTCCCAGAGCCCCCCCTGTTTCCCCCCCCCCCCCCCCCCCCGATTTTATCGGCTTCGGTGTTTCCCCCCCCCCCCCCAAAAAAAAAATCTGGTCGCTTTGGATTTTCAGTGATTAAAATTGCTGCTTCTCAGTCGTTTCGGGGTGGGGGCTCCTTTTGGGGGGGGGGGGGGGGGGGGACACCCCTAAATGCATCGACCCCTCCCCAAATCCAAATGACCCCCCCAAACCCCATTGACCCCCCCCCCCTCAAATCCAAATGACCCCCCCCCAAACCCTCTGGGCCCTCCCAAACCTCATGTTCCTCTCCTCGCCCCCCCCCCCCAAGACCCCCCAAACTCCATTTGACACCCCCCCCCCAACCCCATTGAACCCCCCAAACCGCAGGACCCCCCCAAATCCCAGGATCCCCCCCCCCCAACCCCACTGACCCCCCAAACCTCACATTCTCGCCCCCCCCCCCTTCCAGCCTCCCCCAGCCCCATTGATGCCCCTCAACCCCATTGCCCCCCCCTTTCCAAGCCCCCCCCCAAACCACAGGACCCCCCAAATCCCAGGGATCCCCCCCAAACTCCCTTGTCCACCCCAAACCATGGGAACCCCCCAACCTTAAATGCCTCCCCCCCCCCAAACCCCATTGATGCCCCCCAAACCCAAATGACCCCCCCAAACCGTGGGAGCCCCCAAATCCCAGGATCCCCCCCCCAAAACCCCATTGACCCCCCCAAACCTCATCTTCTTCTGCCCCCAGCCCCCCCAAACCCCATTGACCCCCCCAAACCTCATCTTCTTCTGCCCCCCCAGCCCCCCAAAACCCCATTGACCCCCCCAAACCTCATCATTTTCTGCCCCCCCAGCCCCCCTCCTTTCCAAGCCCCCCCAAACCCCACTTGATCCCCCCCAAACCCAACTGGCCCCCCAAAATCTCACATTCTTGGCCCCCCCAAGCTCCCCCCCCCAGCCCCATCGCACCCCCCTTCCAAGGTCCCCCCCAAACCTCACGTTCCTCCTCCCTCCCCCTCCAGGCACCCCCCTTTCCAAACCCCCCCAAGCTCCATTTGATCCCCCCCAAAACCCCATTGACCCCCAAAACCTCGTGTTCTTTCTCCCCCCCAACCCCATTGACCCCCCCAAACCCTCATATTCCCGCCCCACCCCCTTCCAAGCTCCCCCCCAGCCCCATTGAACCCCCCAAACCGCAGGACCCCCCCAAATCCCAGGATCCCCCTCCCCCCAACCCCACTGACCCCCCCAAACCTCACATTCTCGCCCCCCCCCCCTTCCAGCCTCCCCCAGCCCCATTGAACCCCCCCAACCCCATTGCCCCCCCCTTTCCAAGGCCCCCCCCAAACCACAGGACCCCCCAAATCCCAGGGATCCCCCCCAAACTCCCTTGTCCACCCCAAACCATGGGAACCCCCCAACCTTAAATGCCTCCCCCCCCCCAAACCCCATTGATGCCCCCCAAACCCAAATGACCCCCCCAAACTGTGGGACCCCCCAAATCCCAGGATCCCCCCCCCCAAACCCCATTGATCCCCCCAAACCTCATCTTCTTCTGCCCCCCAAAACCCCATTGATGCCCCCCAAACCCAAATGACCCCCCCAAACCGTGGGAGCCCCCAAATCCCAGGATCCCCCCCCCCAAACCCCATTGACACCCCCAAACCTCATCTTCTTCTGCCACCCCAGCCCCCCAAAACCCCATTGACCCCCCCAAACCTCATCTTCTTCTGCCCCCCCAAACCCCATTGACCCCCCCAAACCTCATCTTCTTCTGCCCCCCCAGCCCCCAAAACCCCATTGACCCCCCCAAACCTCATCATTTTCTGCCCCCCCCAGCCCCCCCTCCTTTCCAAGCCCCCCCAAACCCCACTTGATCCCCCCCAAACCCAACTGGCCCCCCAAAATCTCACATTCTTGGCCCCCCCAAGCTCCCCCCCCAGCCCCATCGCACCCCTCTTCCCAAGCTCCCCCCCAAACCTCACGTTCCTCCTCCCCCCCCCTCCAGGCACCCCCCTTTCCAAACCCCCCCCAGCTCCATTTGATCCCCCCCAAACCCCATTGACCCCCCAAAACCTCATGTTCTTTCTCCCCCCCCCCCCAACCTCACATTCCTCCCCCCTCCCAAGGGCCCCCCCCAAACACCCCCCCCCTTTCAAACCACGGGCCCCCCTAAATCCCCGCCCCCCCCCCCCCCGGGTTCCGGGTTGCGGTTTGGGGCGGGGGGGGGCGCTCCCTGCCCCTCCCCCCCCGCACAGAGCGGCCTCTGTGAGCGCTGGGGGGGGGGGCTGAGCCCGGGGGGGGGACCCACACGCTCCGGCTCCATCCCGGCTCCATCCCAGCTTCCCAGCTCCATCCCGGCTCCATCCCAGCTTCCCAGCTCCATCCCGGCTTCCCAGCTCCATCCCGGCTTCCCAGCTCCATCCCATCCCGGCTCCATCCCGGCTTCCCAGCTCCATCCCGGCTCTATCCCGGCTTCCCATCTCCATCCCGGCTCCATCCCGGCTCCATCCCAGCTTCCCAGCCCCATCCCGGGTTCCCAGCTCCATCCCGGCTCCATCCCGGCTTCCCAGCCCCATCCCGGGTTCCCAGCTCCATCCCAACTTCCCAGCCCCATCCTGGCTTCCCAGCTCCATCCCAGCTTCCCAGCTCCATCCCGGTTCCATCCCAGCTTCCCAGCTCCATCCCAGCTTCCCAGCTCCATCCCAGCCCATTCCCAGCTCCATCCCAACTTCCCAGCCCCATCCTGGCTTCCCAGCTCCATCCCAGCTTCCCAGCTCCATCCCAGCTTCCCAGCTCCATCCTGGTTCCATCCCAGCTTCCCAGCTCCATCCCAGCTTCCCAGCTCCATCCCGGTTCCATCCCGGCTTCCCAGCTCCATCCCGGCTTCCCAGCTCCATCCCAGCCCATTCCCAGCTCCATCCCAGCTTCCCAGCCCCATCCTGGCTTCCCAGCTCCATCCCAGCTTCCCAGCTCCATCCCGGCTTCCCAGCTCCATCCCAGCCCATTCCCAGCTCCATCCCAGCTTCCCAGCCCCATCCTGGCTTCCCAGCTCCATCCCAGCTTCCCAGACCCATCCCGGCTTCCCAGCATCATCCCGGCTCCATCCCAGCCCATTCCCAGCTCCATCCCAGCTTCCCAGACCCATCCCGGCTTCCCAGCATCATCCCGGCTCTATCCCAGCCCATTCCCAGCTCCATCCCGGCTTCTCAGCCCCATCCCAGGTTCCCAGCCCCATCCCAGCTCCATCCCGGCTTCCCAGCTCCATCCCAATTTCCCAGCTCCATCCCGGCTTCCCAGCTCCATCCCAATTTCCCAGCTCCATCCCGGCTTCCCAGCTCCATCCCAATTTCCCAGCTCCATCCCAATTTCCCAGCTCCATCCTGACTTCCCAATTGGATCTCAGCTTCCCAGCTTGATCCCAGCCCATTCCCAGCCCAATCCCGGTTTCCCAGCTCGATCCTGGCCCAATCCCAGTTTGCTCCCAGCTCAATCCCGGTTTCCCAGCTCGATCCCAGCCTGATCGCGGCTTCTGAGTCTGTTCCCAGCCCGGTTCCCAACTTCCCAGCTCGATCCCAGCTTTTGAGCCCGATCCTGGATTCCCAACGTGATCCCGGCCCAATCCCAGTTTCCCGGGGGCTCCGTGCGGGAACTGGGACTGGGCTGGGGCCGGGACTGTGGGGATGTAGGATGGGGACAGGGACCTGGGAGGGTGACATGGGGTGGGGACAGGGACCTGGGATGGGGACAGGGACCTGGGATGGGGACAGGGACCTGGGAGGGTGACATGGGGTGGGGACAGGGACCTGGGATGGGGACAGGGAGGGGGACAGGGACCTGGGATGGGGACAGGGATGTGGGATGGGGACAGGGACCTGGGAGGGTGACATGGGGTGGGGACAGGGAGGGGGACAGGGACCTGGGATGGGGACAGGGAGGGGGACAGGGACCTGGGATGGGGACACACACAGAGATGGTGACAGGGACCTGGGATGGGAACAGGGATGTGGGATGGGGACACAGGGATGGGGACAGGGACCTGGGATGGGAACAGGGATGTGGGATGGGGACACAGGGATGGGGACAGGGACCTGGGATGGGGACAGGGATGCAGGATGGGGACAGGGACCTGGGATGGGGACAGGGATGCAGGATGGGGACAGGGACCTGGGATGGGGACAGGGATGCAGGATGGGGACAGGGATGGGGACAGGGACCTGGGATGGGGACACAGGGATGGTGACAGGGACCTGGTGTGGGGACAGGGACACAGGGATGGGGACAGGGACCTGGTGTGGGGACAGGGATGGGGACAGGGACACAGGGATGGGGACAGGGACCTGGTGTGGGGACAGGGACACAGGGATGGGGACAGGGACCTGGTGTGGGGACAGGGATGGGGACACAGGGATGGTGACAGGGACCTGGGGTGGGGACAGAGAGATGGGGACAGGGATGCAGGATGAGGACAGGGACCCAGGGATGGGGACAGGGATGGGGACAGGGACACAGGGATGGGGACAGGGATGAGGACAGGGACACAGGGATGGGGACAGGGGTGGGGATGGGGACAGGGATGTGGGATGAGGACACAGGGATGGGGACAGGGCTGGGGACAGGGCCCCTGGGTGGGGACAGGGCTGGGGACAGGGACACAGGGCTGGAGGATGGTGACAGAGCCCCGGGGTGGTGACAGGGATGGGGACAGGGACACAGGGCTGGAGGATGGTGACAGAGCACTGGTGTGGTGACAGGGATGGGGTCAGGGACACAGGGATGGGGACAGAGACACAGGGATGGGGACAGGGGGACAGGGCTGGGGACAGGGATGTGGGATGGGGACAGGGACCTTGGCTGGTGAGAGGGATGTGGGATGAGGACACAGGGCTGGGGACAGGACTGGGGACAGGGACACAGGGCTGGGGACAGGACTGGGGACAGGGACACAGGGCTGGGGGCAGGGCTGGGGACAGGGATGCAGGATGGTGACAGGGACACAGGAATGAGGACAGGGACCTGGTGTGGGGACAGGGATGGGGACAGGGACACAGGGATGCGGGATGGGGACAGGTCTGGGGACAGGGCCCCGGGGTGGGGACAGGGCTGAGGACAGGGACACAGGGCTGGGGACAAGGATGCAGGATGGGGACAGGGCTGGGGACAGGGATGGGGACAGGGATGGTGACAGGGCCCCTGGGTGGGGACAGGGCTGGGGACAGGGATGCAGGATGGGGGTACAGGGATGGGGACAGGGACACAGGGATGGGGACAGGGATGTGGGATGGGGACAGGGCTGAGGACAGGGACACAGGGCTGGGGACAAGGACACAGGGCTGGGGACAAGGATGCAGGATGGGGACAGGGACACAGGGCTGGGGACAGGGACGCAGGGCTGGGGACAGGGATGCAGGATGGGGACAGGGACACAGGGCTGGGGACAGGGACACAGGGATGGGGACAGGGCTGGGGACAGGGATGCAGGATGGGGACAAGGATGTAGGATGGTGACAGGGACACAGGAATGGAGGCTGGTGCCAGGGCCCCGGGGGGTGACAGGACTGGGGACAGGGACACAGGGCTGGTGACAGGGCTGGGGACAGGGATGCAGGATGGTGACAGGGACACAGGAATGGGGACAGGGACCTGGTGTGGGGACAGGGATGGGGACAGGGACACAGGGATGCAGAATGGGGACAGGTCTGGGGACAGGGCTCCTGGGTGGGGACAGGGCTGGGGACAGGGACACAGGGCTGGGGACAGGGACACAGGGTTGGTGACAGGGACACAGGGCTGGTGACAGAGACACAGGGCTGGGGACAGGGACACAGGGCTGGTGACAGAGACACAGGGCTGGGGACAGGGACACAGGGCTGGTGACAGAGACACAGGGCTGGGGACAGGGACACAGGGCTGGGGACAGGGATGCAGGATGGGGACACAGGGCTGGGGACAGGGACACAGGGCTGGGGACAGGGACACAGGGATGCAGGATGGGGACAGGGACACAGGAATGGGGACAGGGACACAGGGCTGGGGACAGGGACACAGGGATGCAGGATGGGGACAGGGATGCAGGATGGGGACAGGGATGCAGGATGGGGACAGGGACACAGGAATGGGGACAGGGACACAGGGCTGGGGACAGGGACACAGGGCTGGGGACAGGGATGCAGGATGGGGACAGGGACACAGGGCTGGTGACAGGGACACAGGGCTGGGGACAGGGATGCAGGATGGGGACAGGGACACATGGCTGGTGACAGAGACACAGGGCTGGTGACAGGGACACAGGGCTGGGGACAGGGATGCAGGATGGGGGGACAGAGATGCAGGATGGGGACACAGGGATGGTGACAGGGATGCGGGATGGGGACAGGGCTGGGGACAGGGATGCAGGATGGGGACACAGGGATGGTGACAGGGATGCGGGATGGGGACAGGGCTGGGGACAGGGATGCAGGATGGGGACACAGGGCTGGGGACAGGGACACAGGGCTGGGGACAGGGACACAGGGATGCAGGATGGGGACAGGGACACAGGAATGGGGACAGGGACACAGGGCTGGGGACAGGGACACAGGGATGCAGGATGGGGACAGGGATGCAGGATGGGGACAGGGATGCAGGATGGGGACAGGGACACAGGAATGGGGACAGGGACACAGGGCTGGGGACAGGGACACAGGGCTGGGGACAGGGATGCAGGATGGGGACAGGGACACAGGGCTGGTGACAGGGACACAGGGCTGGGGACAGGGATGCAGGATGGGGACAGGGACACATGGCTGGTGACAGAGACACAGGGCTGGTGACAGGGACACAGGGCTGGGGACAGGGATGCAGGATGGGGACAGGGACACAGGAATGGGGACAGGGACACAGGGCTGGGGACAGGGATGCAGGATGGGGACAGGGACACAGGAATGGGGACAGGGACACAGGGCTGGGGACAGGGACACAGGGCTGGTGACAGAGACACAGGGACCCGGGATGGGGACACAGGGCTGGGGACAGGGACACAGGGCTGGTGACAGAGACACAGGGACCCGGGATGGGGACACAGGGCTGGGGACAGGGCTGCAGGATGGTGACAGGGACACAGGGCTGGTGACAGAGACACAGGGCTGGTGACAGGGACACAGGGCTGGGGACAGGGCTGCAGGATGGTGACAGGGACACAGGGCTGGGGACAGGGACACAGGGACACGGGGTGGGGACGGGGCTGGGGACAGGGCTGCAGGATGGTGACAGGGACACAGGGCTGGTGACAGGGACACAGGGTGGGGACAGGGCTGGGGACAGGGCTGCAGGATGGTGACAGGGACACAGGGCTGGGGACAGGGACACAGGGACACGGGGTGGGGACGGGGCTGGGGACAGGGATGCAGGATGGTGACAGGGACACAGGGCTGGGGACAGGGACACAGGGACACGGGGTGGGGACAGGGCTGGGGACAGGGCTGCAGGATGGTGACAGGGACACAGGGCTGGGGACAGGCACTCAGGGCTGGTGACAGGGACACAGGGCTGGGGACAGGGATGCAGGATGGGGACAGGGATGCAGGATGGGGACAGGGACACAGGAATGGGGACAGGGACACAGGGCTGGTGACAGGGACACAGGGCTGGGGACAGGGACACAGGGACACGGGGTGGGGACAGGGCTGGGGACAGGGCTGCAGGATGGTGACAGGGACCCAGGGCTGGGGACAGGGACACAGGGCTGGGGACAGGGACACAGGGACACGGGGTGGGGACAGGGCTGGGGACAGGGCTGCAGGATGGTGACAGGGACACAGGGACACAGGGTGGGGACAGGGCTGGGGACAGGGATGCAGGATGGTGACAGGGACACAGGGCTGGGGACAGGGACACAGGGTGGGGACGGGGCTGGGGACAGGGATGCAGGATGGTGACAGGGACACAGGGCTGGGGACAGGGACACAGGGACACGGGGTGGGGACAGGGCTGCAGGATGGTGACAGGGACACAGGGCTGGGGACAGGGACACAGGGACACGGGGTGGGGACAGGGCTGCAGGATGGTGACAGGGACACAGGGCTGGGGACAGGGACACAGGGACACGGGGTGGGGACAGGGATGCAGGATGGTGACAGGGACACAGGGCTGGTGACAGGGACACAGGGACACGGGGTGGGGACAGGGCTGGGGACAGGGCTGCAGGATGGTGACAGGGACCCAGGGTGGGGACAGGGACCCAGGGCCGGGGGGGGACAGCCCCGTGCCGGGGGGTGTGTCCGGGGGGCCGTCCCGGGGCCGGGGGGGGGCGGGGCGGGGCCGGTGGGTCTCGGGGCTCCCGGGACTCGGGGCGCAGTCGGGTCGGAGCCGCCGATCCGGAGCGACCCCCGGAGCGGCCCCGACATGGCCCCGCGCCCCCCCCGGGGCCCCCCGGGACCCCCCCTGCTCCTCATCGCCAGCGCCCTGCTCGCCGCCGCCAGCGCCGCAGGTCAACTGGGAGCACTGGGAGCACTGGGAGCGCGACTGGGAGCACTGGGAGCGCGGGGAGAGGCACTGGGAGCACTGGGAGCGCGGGGAGAGGCGCTGGGAGCACTGGGAGCACTGGGAGCGCGGGGAGAGGGGAGCACTGGGAGCACTGGGAGCACTGGGAGCACTGGGAGCGCGGGGAGAGGCACTGGGAGCACTGGGAGCACTGGGAGCACTGGGAGCACTGGGAGCACTGGGAGCACTGGGAGCGCGGGGAGAGGCACTGGGAGCACTGGGAGCGCGGGGAGAGGTGCGGGGAGAGGCACTGGGAGCACTGGGAGCACTGGGAGCACTGGGAGCACTGGGAGCGCGGGGAGAGGCACTGGGAGCACTGGGAGCGCGACTGGGAGCACTGGGAGCGCGACTGGGAGCACTGGGAGCGCGGGGAGAGGCGCGGGGAGAGGCACTGGGAGCACTGGGAGCACTGGGAGAGCGACTGGAAGCACTGGGAGCACTGGGAGCGCGGGGAGAGGCGCGGGGAGAGGCACTGGGAGCACTGGGAGCGCGACTGGGAGCACTGGGAGTGCGGGGAGAGGCACTGGGAGCACTGGGAGCACTGGGAGTGCGACTGGGAGTACTGGGAGCGCGGGGAGAGGCGCTGGGAGCACTGGGAGCACTGGGAGCACTGGGAGCGCGGGGAGAGGCACTGGGAGCACTGGGAGCACTGGGAGTGCGACTGGGAGCACTGGGAGCGCGGGGAGAGGCGCTGGGAGAGGCACTGGGAGCACTGGGAGCACTGGGAGCGCGACTGGGAGTGCGACTGGGAGTACTGGGAGCGCGACTGGGAGCACTGGGAGCGCGAGGAGAGGCGCTGGGAGAGGCACTGGGAGCACTGGGAGCGCGACTGGGAGCACTGGGGACACAGGGAGCGCGACTGGGAGCGCTGAGAGAGGAACTGGGAGCGCTGGGAGTGCGACTGGGAGTGCTGGGAGAGGCACTGGGAGCACTGGGAATGCGACTGGGAGTGCTGGGAGAGGCACTGGGAGCACTGGGAATGCGACTGGGAGTGCTGGGAGAGGCACTGGGAGCACTGGGAATGCGACTCGGGGCACTGGGAGCGCTGGGAAAGGCACTGGGAGCGCGACTGGGAGCACTGGGAGAGGAACTGGGAGCACTGGGAATGCGACTCGGGGCACTGGGAGCGCAACTGGGAGCAGCACTGAGAGAGCGACTGGGGGCGCTGGGAGTACTGGGAGCACTGGGAGCAGTCGGAGAGGCACTGGGAGCGCGACTGGGAGCACTGGGAGCGCTGGGACCCGCCCTGCAAGTGGGATGGGAGCACTGGGAGTGGGACTGGGAGAACTGGGAGCACTGGGACCGGCACTAAGGGTGCGACTGGGGGCACTGGGACCAGCACTGGGAGCACTGGGAGCACTGGGACCGGCACTGGGGTAACTGGGACCAGTATTGGAAGTGGAACTGGGACGAGGAGCGGCAATGGGAGAACTGGGACTGGGAGTGCTGGGGAGACTGGGAGCACTGGGAGGACTGGGAAGGAGCAGCTCGGAGCCCCCCCGGATTCTACTGGGGGAACTGGGAGCCCCCCAGGATGCTACTGGGAGCACTGGGTTGATGTTGCCGGGTGCTAACTGGGAGCTGATACTGGGGACACTGGGAAGGACTGGGGAGATGCAGCTCGGAGCTACTGGGAGCTGGGACTGGGAGCACTGGGTGGACTGGGGGATGCCGCTGGGCTCTTACTGGGAGGCAGCGCAGAGCCGATACTGGGAGCACTGGGGGAGCGCGGTGGTGTAACTGGGAGGCGGCAGCGGGGGCTGGAACTGGGAGAACTGGAAGGTCCCGGAGATGGGAACTGGGAGGTACTGGGAGGTACTGGGAGGGACTGCAGGAGTGTAGCTGGGAGATACTGGGAAGCGGTAACTGGTGCAACTGGGAGAGGGAAACGGCTTGGCTGCTGTAACTGGGATTTGCTGAGAATCGGTGACTGGGAGCACTGGGAATGCTGGAAATGGGAACTCCGTGGAGGCTGAAACTGGGAGATACTGGGAGATGCCCTGAGGCTGGAACTGGGGGCTACTGGGACTGGGGTTGGAACTGGGAGATGAACTGGGAGCTACTGGGACTGGGATTGGAACTGGGGGACCTGATCGGACTGGGGGGGCTGCAGCACTGGGAGCTGCTGGACCAGCAGGTGTACTGGTCTGTACTGGTCTGTAGTGGGCTGTACTGGTCTGTACTGGTCTGTACTGGGCTGTACTGGGCTGTAGTGGGCTGTACTGGTCTGTACTGGGCTGTACTGGGCTGTACTGGGCTGTAGTGGGCTGTACTGGGCTGTACTGGTCTGTACTGGGCTGTACTGGTCTGTAGTGGTCTGTACTGGTCTGTAGTGGTCTGTACTGGTCTGTATTGGTCTGTAGTGGGCTGTATGGGTTATACTGTCTGTACTGGTCTGTACTGGGTGTACTGGTCTGTACTGGGTGTACTGGGCTGTACTGGTCTGTATTGGTCTGTAGTGGACTGTATGGGTTATACTGGCTGTACTGGTCTGTACTGGTCTGTACTGCTCTATACTGGTCTGTACTGGGTGTCCTGGGCTCTACTGGTCTATACTGGTCTGTACTGGGTGTCCTGGGCTCTACTGGTCTATGCTGGTCTGTACTGGGTGTATTGGGCTCTACTGGTCTGTACTGGGTGTATTGGGCTCTACTGGTCTGTACTGGTCTACACTGGGTGTCCTGGGCTCTACTGGTCTGTACTGGTCTATACTGGTATGTACTGGTCTGTATGGGCTGTACTGGGTGTACTGGTCTGTACAGGGCTGTACTGGTCTGTACTGGGAGTACTGGGTTGTACTAGGTGTACTGGGCTGTACTAGGTGTACTGGGCTGTACTGATCTGTACTGGTCTGTACTGGTCTGTACTGGTCTATACTAGTCTGTACTGGTCTGTACTGGTCCATACTGGGCTGGCCCGTCCCACCCAGCCGCCGCGGTCCCACCCGTTCTATTTCTAGCCCGGTGGCCACCGCGGGGGCTAATTATAGCCGGGGTGGGGGGGGGGTGTGTGGCAGTGGCCACACAGCAGGACCAGTGGCCCCCGAGGAGCCAGGGGCGCCCTGGGGGGGGGTGTCTCCTCTCTTCTGTCCCCTTGTGCCCCCCCCAGTGTCCCCAGTTCATCCCCTTGTGCCCCCCCCCAGTGTCCCCAGTTCATCCCCTTGTGCCCCCCCCAGTGTCCCCAGTTCATCCCCTTGTGCCCCCCCCAGTGTCCCCAGTTCATCCCCTTGTGTCCCCCCCAGTGTCCCCAGTTCATCCCCTTGTGTCCCCCCAGTGTCCCCAGTTCATCCCCTTGTGCCCCCCCCCAGTGTCCCCAGTTCATCCCCTTGTGCCCCCCCCAGTGTCCCCAGTTCATCCCCTTGTGTCCCCCCCAGTGTCCCCAGTTCATCCCCTTGTGTCCCCCCCCAGTGTCCCCAGTTCATCCCCTTGTGTCCCCCCCCAGTGTCCCCAGTTCATCCCCTTGTGTCCCCCCCCAGTGTCCCCAGTTCATCCCCTTGTGCCCCCCCCAGTGTCCCCAGTTCATCCCCTTGTGCCCCCCCCAGTGTTCCCAGTTCATCCCCTTGTGCCCCCCCCAGTGTCCCCAGTTCATCCCCTTGTGTCCCCCCCCAGTGTCCCCAGTTCATCCCCTTGTGCCCCCCCCAGTGTCCCCAGTTCATCCCCTTGTGTCCCCCCCCAGTGTCCCCAGTTCATCCCCTTGTGTCCCCCCCAGTGTCCCCAGTTCATCCCCTTGTGTCCCCCCCCAGTGTCCCCAGTTCATCCCCTTGTGCCCCCCCCAGTGTCCCCAGTTCATCCCCTTGTGTCCCCCCCCAGTGTCCCCAGTTCATCCCCTTGTGCCCCCCCCAGTGTCCCCAGTTCATCCCCTTGTGTCCCCCCCCAGTGTCCCCAGTTCATCCCCTTGTGCCCCCCCCAGTGTCCCCAGTTCATCCCCTTGTGTCCCCCCCAGTGTCCCCAGTTCATCCCCTTGTGCCCCCCCCAGTGTCCCCAGTTCATCCCCTTGTGCCCCCCCCAGTGTTCCCAGTTCATCCCCTTGTGCCCCCCCCAGTGTCCCCAGTTCATCCCCTTGTGCCCCCCCCCAGTGTCCCCAGTTCATCCCCTTGTGCCCCCCCAGTGTCCCCAGTTCATCCCCTTGTGCCCCCCCCAGTGTCCCCAGTTCATCCCCTTGTGCCCCCCCCCAGTGTCCCCAGTTCATCCCCTTGTGTCCCCCCCCAGTGTCCCCAGTTCATCCCCTTGTGCCCCCCCCCCCAGTGTCCCCAGTTCATCCCCTTGTGCCCCCCCCCAGTGTCCCCAGTATATCCCCTTGTGTCCCCCCTTTATTCATACCTTGTCCACCCCCCCCCCCGTGTCACAGCGGGGAGACCCCTGTCCCCCCCATGTCCCCAACCTGTCCCCCCCATGTCCCCAATTTATCCTCCCATGTCCCCAATTCATCCCCCTTGTCCCCCTCCTCATTCTCACCTTGTCCCCCCCATGTCCCCAATTCTGCCCCCCCATGTCCCCAATCTGCCTCCCATGTCCCCAATCCCCCCGTGTCCCCAATCCCCCCATGTCCCCCCCCATTCCCACCTTGTCCCCCCTTCCCATGTCCCCAATCCCCCCATGTCCCCCCTCACTCTCACCTTGTGTCCCCCCATGTCCCCAATTCATCCCCCCATGTCCCCCTCTCATTCTCACCTTGTCACCCCATGTCCCCAATCCCCCCATGTCCCCAATCCTGCCCCCCCATGTCCCCAATCTGCCCCCTATGTCCCCCCCATTCTCACCTTGTCCCCCCCATGTCCCCAATCCATCCACCCCATGTCCCCCCCATGTCCCCAATTCATCCCCCCCCATGTCCCCCCCATGTCCCCCCCATGTCCCCAATTCATCCCCCCCCGTCCCCCCCCATGTCCCCAATTCATCCCCCCATGTCCCCCCCATGTCCTCAATTCATCCCCCCCATGTTCCCCCCCATGACCCCAATTCATTCCCCCCCGTCCCCCCCCCATGACCCCAATTCATTCCCCCCCGTCCCCCCAATGTCCCAAATTCATCCCCCCCATGTCCCCAATTCATCCCCCCCCGTCCCCAATTCATCCCCCCCATGTCCCCAATTCATCCCCCCCATGTCCCCCCTAATGTCCCCAATTCATCCCCCCCCTGTCCCCCCCAATGTCCCCAATTCATCCCCCCCCGTCCCCCCTAATGTCCCCAATTCATCCCCCCCCGTCCCCCCCAATGTCCCCAATTCATCCCCCCCGTCCCCCCCCATGTCCCCAATTCATCCCCCCCCTGTCCCCCCCAATGTCCCCAATTCATCCCCCCCCCTCCCCCCCAATGTCCCCAATTCATCCCCCCCCGTCCCCCCCATGTCCCCAATTCATCCCCCCCATGTTCCCAATTCATCCCCCCATGTCCCCCCCATGTCCCCAATTCATCCCCCCCCTGTCCCCCCCAATGTCCCCAATTCATCCCCCCCCGTCCCCCCCATGTCCCCAATTCGTCCCCCCCCATGTCCCCAGTTCATCCCCCCCATGTCCCCAATTCATCCCCCCCCCGTCCCCCCAATGTCCCCAATTCATCCCCCCCCCGTCCCCCCCATGTCCCCAATTCATCCCCCCCCTGTCCCCCCCCATGTCCCCAAATCCCCCCCCCCCATATCCCCCTTTCCATGTCACAGCAGGGTGATCCCTGTCCCTCTCCTTGTCCCCAACCTGTGTGTGTGTCCCCCCCCCCTCCATCCCACTCCCTGTCCCCCCCTAACCTGTCCCCCCCCCCTCCATGTGTCCCCCCCCCCCCCCCCCGTGGCTCCTCTCCAGCCACATTCCGGCTCCTTTTTCCATTGGCAGCGCCCGCTGGAAATTCCTTGGGCCTCGATCAATCGGAGGCGGCTGCACTTGGGCCCCCCCCGCACCCCCCCCCCCCAATCCTGGCACCTCAGGATCCCCCGAACCCCATGGAGGGACCTGGATACACCCCCACCCCACCCCCCCCCCCCCAAAGGAATCAGGGACAGGGGGTTGGGGGGGGGGGCACCTGGGGGGGGTCTAAGGGGGCGCTTGGGGGTTCAGGGTTGGGGGGGGGGGGCAGGAATCCTGGGATTTGGGGAGACAGGGGTTTTGGGGGGGGCAGCTAGGGGTTGGGGGGGCAGGAATCCTGGGATTTGGGGAGACAGGGAGTCTAGGGAGGGCACCTGGGGGTTAGGGGAGGCAAGAATCCAGGGATTTGGGGGGGGCACCCAGGGGTCTGGGGGGCACCTGAGGTGTTGGGGGGCACTTAGGGGTCGGGGGGGGGCAGGAATCCTGGAATTTGGGGAGACAAGGAGTCTAGGGGGCCACCTGAGGGTTAGAGGGGGCAAGAATCCAGGGATTTGGGGGGGGCACCCAGGGGTCCGGGGGACACCTGAGGTGTTGGGGGGGCACCGAGGGGTTCGGGGGGGCAGGAATCCTGGGATTTGGGGAGACAGGGGGTTTGGGGGGGGGCACCTGGAAGTTAGAGGGGGCAAGAATCCAGGGATTTGGGGGGGCACCCAAGGGTCTGGGGGGCACCTGAGGTGTTGGGGGGCACCTAGGGGTCGGGGGGGGGCAGGAATCCTGGAATTTGGGGAGACAAGGAGTCTAGGGGGCCACCTGAGGGTTAGAGGGGGCAAGAATCCAGGGATTTGGGGGGGGCACCCAGGGGTCCGGGGGACACCTGAGGTGTTGGGGGGCACCGAGGGGTTCGGGGGGGCAGGAATCCTGGGATTTGGGGAGACAGGGGGTCTGGAGGGGGCACCTGGAAGTTAGGGGGGGCAAGAATCCAGGGATTTGGGGGGGCACCCAAGGGTCTGGGGGGCACCTGAGGTGTTGGGGGGCACCGAGGGGTTCGGGGGGGGGCAGGAATCCTGGGATTTGGGGAGCCAGGGAGTCTAGGGGGCCACCTGAGGGTTAGGGGGGAGAATCCAGGGATTTGGGGGGGGCACCCAGGGGTCTGGGGGTCACCTGAGGTGTTGGGGGGCACCGAGGGGTTCGGGGGGGGCAGGAATCCTGGGATTTGGGGAGCCAGGGGTTTGTGGGGGGGCACCCAGGGGTCTGGGGGGGCAGCTAGGGATATGGGGGGGGGGCAGGAATCCAGGGACTTGGGGGGCCAGGGGGTCTGGGGGGGCACCAGGGGGTCTGAGGGTCCTCCAGGAGTCCAGGGCTTTGGGGGGGCACCCAGGGATTTGGGGGGGTCCTCCAGGAGTCCAGGGCTTTGGGGGGGCACCCAGGGATTTGGGGGTCCTCCAGGAGTCCAGGGCTTTGGGGGGGCACCCAGGGATTTGGGGGGTCCTCCAGGAGCCCAGGGCTTTGGGGGGGCACCCAGGGATTTGGGGGTCCTCCAGGAGTCCAGGGCTTTGGGGGGGCACCCAGGGATATGGGGGGTCCTCCAGGAGTCCAGGGCTTTGGGGGGGCACCCAAAGGTTTGAGGGTCCTCCAGGAGTCCAGGGGTCTGGGGGGGGGGGCACGCACAGGTCTTGGGGTCCCCCAGGAGTGCAGGGAGCTGGGGGGGGGGGCACCCAGAGGGTTGGGGGGGGCAAGAATCCAGGTTTTTTGGGGGGCACACCTAGGGGTTTGGGGGTTCTCCAGGAGCGCAGGGGTTCGGGGGGGCACCCAAAGGTTGGGGGGGGGCAGGAATCCTGCTATTTGGGGGGGAATCTGGGGGGTCCTCTAGGAGCCCAGGGGTCTTCGGGGGGGGGGCACCCACAGGTTTTGGGGTCCCCCAGGAGTGCAAGGAGCTGAAGGGGGCACTAAAAGGTTTGGGGGGGGCCTTCAGGAGTCCAGGGGTTTGGGGGGGCAGCCAGAGGGTCTCGGGGGGCACCCAGGGGTTTTGAGGCCCCCCAGGGGCTCAGGGGTTTTGGGGGGGGATCTAGGGGGGGTCCCCCAGGGGTCCAGGGGTTTTTTTGGGGGGGCAGGAGTCCAGGGCTCACCTGGGAATGTGGAGAGGACCCAGAAAACTTGAGGAGCACTTGGGGGGCTGGGATGGACCCAGGAATTTGGGGGGCACTTGGGGGTCTCCAGGGAGGATCCAGGAGCTCGAGGAGCACTTGGGGGTCTGGGATGGATCCATAGGGGTCCAGGGATCCCCTGGGAATTTGGGGGGCACTCGGGGGTCTCCAGGGAGGACCCAGAAAGCTTGAGGAGCACTTGGGGGGCTAGGATGGATCCAGGAATTTTGGGGGGCACTTGGGGTTCTGGGATGGATCCAGGGGTCCAGGGAGCCCCTGGGAATTTGGGGGGCACCTGGAGGGCTGGGCTGGACCCAGGAGTTCAGGGAGCACCTGGGAATTTGGGGGGCACCTGGAGGGCTGGGGGAAGCACTTGGGGGGGTCTCCAGGGAGGACCCAGAAAGCTTGAGGAGCACTTGGGGGGCTAGGATGGACCCAGGAATTTGGGGGGCACTGGGGGGTCTGGGCTGGACCCAGGAGTCCAGGGAGCCCCTGGGAATTTGGGGGGGCGCTTAGGGGTCTAGGGGAGCACGTGGAGGGGGCTGGATGTCAGTTTTTGGGGTTCTTGATTTTGGGGTGATTTTGAAGGATTTGGGGGCTGGGGGGGGGTACTCCTATAAGCTTGAGGAGCACTTGGGGGGGGGGGTCTGAGATGTCAGATTTTGGGGTGCTTGGATGATTTTGGGGTGATTTTGAAGGATTTGGGGGCTGGGGGGGGGTTTCTCCTAGAAGCTTGAGGAGCACTTGGGGGGGGGGGGTCTGAGATGTCAGATTTTGGGGTGCTTGGATGATTTTGGGGTGATTTTGAAGGATTTGGGGGCTGGGGGGGGGGTTCTCCTAGAAGCTTGAGGAGCACTTGGGGGGGGGGGGTCTGAGATGTCAGATTTTGGGGTGCTTGGATGATTTTGGGGTGAATTTGAGGGATTTGGGGGCTGGGGGGGGGTTCTCCTAGAAGCTTGAGGAGCACTTGGGGGGGGGGGGGTCTGAGATGTCAGTTTTTGGGGTGCTTGGATGATTTTGGGGTGAATTTGAGGGATTTGGGGGCTGGGGGGGGGTTCTCCTAGAAGCTTGAGGAGCACTTGGGGGGGGGGGTCTGAGATGTCAGTTTTTGGGGTGCTTGGATGATTTTGGGGTGAATTTGAGGGATTTGGGGGCTGGGGGGGGGTTCTCCTAGAAGCTTGAGGAGCACTTGGGGGGGGGGGTCTGAGATGTCAGATTTTGGGGTGCTTGGATGATTTTGGGGTGATTTTGAAGGATTTGGGGGCTGGGGGGGGGTTCTCCTAGAAGCTTGAGGAGCACTTGTTGGGGGGGGGGGGGTCTGAGCCCCCCCAGTTTCCCCCCTTGGGTCCCCTCGTTGGTGGTTTGGGATGATGTGGGGGGGGTCTGGGGGATGGGAAAAGGGGGGGCCCCCCCTGTCCCCCCCCCCAGGGATTTGAGTTATTCAGGGGAGAAGAAAGAGGCCTCTGTGCCGCCTGGGAGGGGAGGAAGAAGAGGGGGGGCCCCTGGCCCAGAGCCCCCCCCGAGCGCCGCCCGCAGCCGCCAACACCTGAGAAAGGAGGGGGGGGGGGGGGGTTGTTGTTTTTGGGGGGGTTTAAAGGGTTTGGAGGGGGTTTTAGGAGGTTTTGTGGGGTTTTGGGGTGATTTTGGGGCTGGGGGGGCTGTGAGGAAGAAGAGGGACCCCCCCAGCCCCCCCATTTCACATCCTCAGATGCCACGAGCTGAGAATTTGGGGGGGTTCGGGATATTTTTTGGGGGAGTTAAGTGGTTTTAGGGAGTTTTGGGGTGATTTTGGGGCTGGGGGGGGCTGTGAGGAAGAAGAGGGACCCCCCCAGCCCCCCCATTTCGCACCCTCAGATGCCACGAGCTGAGAATTTGGGGGGTTTCGGGATATTTTTTGGGGGGGTTAAGTGGTTTTAGGGAGTTTTGGGGTGATTTTGGGGCTGGGGGGGGCTGTGAGGAAAAGGAGGGACCCCCCCCCAGCCCCCCCATTTCGCACCCTCAGACTCCGAGACCTGAGAATTCGGGGGGTTTGGAGTTTTAGGGGGGGGGTGTTTAAGGAGTTTGGGGGGGTTTAAGGGGTTTTGGGGTGATTTTGGGGCTGGGGGGGGGCTGTGAGGAAAAGGAGGGACCCCCCCAGCCCCCCCATTTCACACCCTCAGATGCCACGAGCTGAGAATTTGGGGGGTTTGGGTTTTTTTGGGGGGGGTTAAGTGGTTTTAGGGAGTTTTGGGGTGATTTGGGGTCTGGGGGGGGCTGTGAGGAAGAAGAGGGACCCCCCTCAGCCCCCCCATTTCGCACCCTCAGATGCCACGAGCTGAGAATTTGGGGAGTTTCGGGATATTTTTTGGGAGGGTTAAGTGGTTTTAGGGAGTTTTGGGGTGATTTGGGGTCTGGGGGGGCTGTGAGGAAAAGGAGGGATCCCCCCAGCCCCCCCATTTCGCACCCTCAGACTCCGAGACCTGAGAATTCGGGGGGTTTGGAGTTTTGGGGGGGGGTGTTTAAGGAGTTTGGGGGAGTTTTAAGGGGTTTTGGGGTGATTTTGGGGCTGGGGGGGGGGCTGTGAGGAAGAAGAGGGACCCCCCCAGCCCCCCCATTTCACACCCTCAGATGCCACGAGCTGAGAATTTGGGGGGGTTCGGGATATTTTTTGGGGGGGTTAAGTGGTTTTAGGGAGTTCTGGGGTGATTTGGGGTCTGGGGGGGGGCTGTGAGGAAGAAGAGGGACCCCCCCAGCCCCCCCATTTCGCACCCTCAGATGCCACGAGCTGAGAATTTGGGGAGTTTCGGGATATTTTTTGGGAGGGTTAAGTGGTTTTAGGGAGTTTTGGGGTGATTTTGGGGCTGGGGGGGGCTGTGAGGAAAAGGAGG
>JAUNZM010002324.1:15000-27500 GCA_033459285.1 Clamator glandarius
CTTAGTCTCTGCGGCTTCCGCAGGCGGGTAGACCTGGCAGCCCGCCGTGGACTTAGTCTCTGCGGCTTCCGCAGGCGGGTAGACCTGGCAGCCCGCCGTGGACTTAGTCTCTGCGGCTGGCGCAGGCGGGTAGACCTGGCAGCCCGCCGTGGACTTAGTCTCTGCGGCTGGCGCAGGCGGGTAGACCTGGCAGCCCGCCGTGGACTTAGTCTCTGCGGCTTCCGCAGGTGGGTAGACCTGGCAGCCCGCCGTGGACTTAGTCTCTGCGGCTGGTGCAGGCGGGTAGACCTGGCAGCCCGCCGTGGACTTAGTCTCTGCGGCTGGTGCAGGCGGGTAGACCTGGCAGCCCGCCGTGGACTTAGTCTCTGCGGCTGGCGCAGGCGGGTAGACGTGGCAGCCCGCCGTGGACTTAGTCTCTGCGGCTTCCGCAGGCGGGTAGACCTGGCAGCCCGCCGTGGACTTAGTCTCTGCGGCTGGCGCAGGCGGGTAGACGTGGCAGCCCGCCGTGGACTTAGTCTCTGCGGCTTCCGCAGGCGGGTAGACCTGGCAGCCCGCCGTGGACTTAGTCTCTGCGGCTGGTGCAGGCGGGTAGACCTGGCAGCCCGCCGTGGACTTAGTCTCTGCGGCTTCCGCAGGCGGGTAGACCTGGCAGCCCGCCGTGGACTTAGTCTCTGCGGCTGGCGCAGGCGGGTAGACCTGGCAGCCCGCCGTGGACTTAGTCTCTGCGGCTTCCGCAGGCGGGTAGACCTGGCAGCCCGCCGTGGACTTAGTCTCTGCGGCTTCCGCAGGCGGGTAGACCTGGCAGCCCGCCGTGGACTTAGTCTCTGCGGCTGGCGCAGGCAGGTATACCTGGCAGCCCGCCGTGGACTTAGTCTCTGCGGCTTCCGCAGGCGGGTAGACCTGGCAGCCCGCCGTGGACTTAGTCTCTGCGGCTTCCGCAGGCGGGTAGACCTGGCAGCCCGCCGTGGACTTAGTCTCTGCGGCTGGCGCAGGCGGGTAGACCTGGCAGCCCGCCGTGGACTTAGTCTCTGCGGCTGGCGCAGGCGGGTAGACCTGGCAGCCCGCCGTGGACTTAGTCTCTGCGGCTGGTGCAGGCGGGTAGACGTGGCAGCCCGCCGTGGACTTAGTCTCTGCGGCTGGTGCAGGCGGGTAGACCTGGCAGCCCGCCGTGGACTTAGTCTCTGCGGCTTCCGCAGGCGGGTAGACCTGGCAGCCCGCCGTGGACTTAGTCTCTGCGGCTTCCGCAGGCGGGTAGACCTGGCAGCCCGCCGTGGACTTAGTCTCTGCGGCTGGCGCAGGCGGGTAGACCTGGCAGCCCGCCGTGGACTTAGTCTCTGCGGCTTCCGCAGGCGGGTAGACCTGGCAGCCCGCCGTGGACTTAGTCTCTGCGGCTGGTGCAGGCGGGTAGACCTGGCAGCCCGCCGTGGACTTAGTCTCTGCGGCTGGTGCAGGCGGGTAGACCTGGCAGCCCGCCGTGGACTTAGTCTCTGCGGCTTCCGCAGGCGGGTAGACCTGGCAGCCCGCCGTGGACTTAGTCTCTGCGGCTGGCGCAGGCGGGTAGACCTGGCAGCCCGCCGTGGACTTAGTCTCTGCGGCTGGCGCAGGCGGGTAGACCTGGCAGCCCGCCGTGGACTTAGTCTCTGCGGCTGGCGCAGGCGGGTAGACCTGGCAGCCCGCCGTGGACTTAGTCTCTGCGGCTTCCGCAGGCGGGTAGACCTGGCAGCCCGCCGTGGACTTAGTCTCTGCGGCTTCCGCAGGCGGGTAGACCTGGCAGCCCGCCGTGGACTTAGTCTCTGCGGCTGGTGCAGGCGGGTAGACCTGGCAGCCCGCCGTGGACTTAGTCTCTGCGGCTTCCGCAGGCGGGTAGACCTGGCAGCCCGCCGTGGACTTAGTCTCTGCGGCTGGCGCAGGCGGGTAGACCTGGCAGCCCGCCGTGGACTTAGTCTCTGCGGCTGGCGCAGGCGGGTAGACCTGGCAGCCCGCCGTGGACTTAGTCTCTGCGGCTTCCGCAGGCGGGTAGACCTGGCAGCCCGCCGTGGACTTAGTCTCTGCGGCTTCCGCAGGTGGGTAGACCTGGCAGCCCGCCGTGGACTTAGTCTCTGCGGCTGGTGCAGGCGGGTAGACCTGGCAGCCCGCCGTGGACTTAGTCTCTGCGGCTTCCGCAGGCGGGTAGACCTGGCAGCCCGCCGTGGACTTAGTCTCTGCGGCTGGCGCAGGCGGGTAGACGTGGCAGCCCGCCGTGGACTTAGTCTCTGCGGCTTCCGCAGGCGGGTAGACCTGGCAGCCCGCCGTGGACTTAGTCTCTGCGGCTGGCGCAGGCGGGTAGACGTGGCAGCCCGCCGTGGACTTAGTCTCTGCGGCTTCCGCAGGCGGGTAGACCTGGCAGCCCGCCGTGGACTTAGTCTCTGCGGCTGGTGCAGGCGGGTAGACCTGGCAGCCCGCCGTGGACTTAGTCTCTGCGGCTTCCGCAGGCGGGTAGACCTGGCAGCCCGCCGTGGACTTAGTCTCTGCGGCTGGCGCAGGCGGGTAGACCTGGCAGCCCGCCGTGGACTTAGTCTCTGCGGCTTCCGCAGGCGGGTAGACCTGGCAGCCCGCCGTGGACTTAGTCTCTGCGGCTTCCGCAGGCGGGTAGACCTGGCAGCCCGCCGTGGACTTAGTCTCTGCGGCTGGCGCAGGCAGGTATACCTGGCAGCCCGCCGTGGACTTAGTCTCTGCGGCTTCCGCAGGCGGGTAGACCTGGCAGCCCGCCGTGGACTTAGTCTCTGCGGCTTCCGCAGGCGGGTAGACCTGGCAGCCCGCCGTGGACTTAGTCTCTGCGGCTGGCGCAGGCGGGTAGACCTGGCAGCCCGCCGTGGACTTAGTCTCTGCGGCTGGCGCAGGCGGGTAGACCTGGCAGCCCGCCGTGGACTTAGTCTCTGCGGCTTCCGCAGGCGGGTAGACCTGGCAGCCCGCCGTGGACTTAGTCTCTGCGGCTGGTGCAGGCGGGTAGACCTGGCAGCCCGCCGTGGACTTAGTCTCTGCGGCTTCCGCAGGCGGGTAGACCTGGCAGCCCGCCGTGGACTTAGTCTCTGCGGCTGGCGCAGGCGGGTAGACCTGGCAGCCCGCCGTGGACTTAGTCTCTGCGGCTGGCGCAGGCGGGTAGACCTGGCAGCCCGCCGTGGACTTAGTCTCTGCGGCTTCCGCAGGCGGGTAGACCTGGCAGCCCGCCGTGGACTTAGTCTCTGCGGCTGGTGCAGGCGGGTAGACCTGGCAGCCCGCCGTGGACTTAGTCTCTGCGGCTGGTGCAGGCGGGTAGACCTGGCAGCCCGCCGTGGACTTAGTCTCTGCGGCTGGCGCAGGCGGGTAGACCTGGCAGCCCGCCGTGGACTTAGTCTCTGCGGCTGGCGCAGGCGGGTAGACCTGGCAGCCCGCCGTGGACTTAGTCTCTGCGGCTTCCGCAGGCGGGTAGACCTGGCAGCCCGCCGTGGACTTAGTCTCTGCGGCTTCCGCAGGCGGGTAGACCTGGCAGCCCGCCGTGGACTTAGTCTCTGCGGCTTCCGCAGGCGGGTAGACCTGGCAGCCCGCCGTGGACTTAGTCTCTGCGGCTTCCGCAGGCGGGTAGACCTGGCAGCCCGCCGTGGACTTAGTCTCTGCGGCTTCCGCAGGCGGGTAGACCTGGCAGCCCGCCGTGGACTTAGTCTCTGCGGCTGGTGCAGGCGGGTAGACCTGGCAGCCCGCCGTGGACTTAGTCTCTGCGGCTTCCGCAGGCGGGTAGACCTGGCAGCCCGCCGTGGACTTAGTCTCTGCGGCTGGCGCAGGCGGGTAGACCTGGCAGCCCGCCGTGGACTTAGTCTCTGCGGCTGGCGCAGGCGGGTAGACCTGGCAGCCCGCCGTGGACTTAGTCTCTGCGGCTTCCGCAGGCGGGTAGACCTGGCAGCCCGCCGTGGACTTAGTCTCTGCGGCTTCCGCAGGCGGGTAGACCTGGCAGCCCGCCGTGGACTTAGTCTCTGCGGCTTCCGCAGGCGGGTAGACCTGGCAGCCCGCCGTGGACTTAGTCTCTGCGGCTGGTGCAGGCGGGTAGACCTGGCAGCCCGCCGTGGACTTAGTCTCTGCGGCTTCCGCAGGCGGGTAGACCTGGCAGCCCGCCGTGGACTTAGTCTCTGCGGCTTCCGCAGGCGGGTAGACCTGGCAGCCCGCCGTGGACTTAGTCTCTGCGGCTGGCGCAGGCGGGTAGACCTGGCAGCCCGCCGTGGACTTAGTCTCTGCGGCTTCCGCAGGTGGGTAGACCTGGCAGCCCGCCGTGGACTTAGTCTCTGCGGCTGGTGCAGGCGGGTAGACGTGGCAGCCCGCCGTGGACTTAGTCTCTGCGGCTGGTGCAGGCGGGTAGACCTGGCAGCCCGCCGTGGACTTAGTCTCTGCGGCTTCCGCAGGCGGGTAGACCTGGCAGCCCGCCGTGGACTTAGTCTCTGCGGCTTCCGCAGGCGGGTAGACCTGGCAGCCCGCCGTGGACTTAGTCTCTGCGGCTGGTGCAGGCGGGTAGACCTGGCAGCCCGCCGTGGACTTAGTCTCTGCGGCTTCCGCAGGCGGGTAGACCTGGCAGCCCGCCGTGGACTTAGTCTCTGCGGCTTCCGCAGGCGGGTAGACCTGGCAGCCCGCCGTGGACTTAGTCTCTGCGGCTGGCGCAGGCGGGTAGACCTGGCAGCCCGCCGTGGACTTAGTCTCTGCGGCTTCCGCAGGTGGGTAGACCTGGCAGCCCGCCGTGGACTTAGTCTCTGCGGCTGGTGCAGGCGGGTAGACGTGGCAGCCCGCCGTGGACTTAGTCTCTGCGGCTTCCGCAGGCGGGTAGACCTGGCAGCCCGCCGTGGACTTAGTCTCTGCGGCTTCCGCAGGCGGGTAGACCTGGCAGCCCGCCGTGGACTTAGTCTCTGCGGCTGGCGCAGGCGGGTAGACCTGGCAGCCCGCCGTGGACTTAGTCTCTGCGGCTGGTGCAGGCGGGTAGACCTGGCAGCCAGCCGTGGACTTAGTCTCTGCGGCTTCCGCAGGCGGGTAGACCTGGCAGCCCGCCGTGGACTTAGTCTCTGCGGCTGGCGCAGGCGGGTAGACCTGGCAGCCCGCCGTGGACTTAGTCTCTGCGGCTGGCGCAGGCGGGTAGACCTGGCAGCCCGCCGTGGACTTAGTCTCTGCGGCTTCCGCAGGCGGGTAGACCTGGCAGCCCGCCGTGGACTTAGTCTCTGCGGCTTCCGCAGGCGGGTAGACCTGGCAGCCCGCCGTGGACTTAGTCTCTGCGGCTGGTGCAGGCGGGTAGACCTGGCAGCCCGCCGTGGACTTAGTCTCTGCGGCTGGTGCAGGCGGGTAGACCTGGCAGCCCGCCGTGGACTTAGTCTCTGCGGCTGGTGCAGGCGGGTAGACCTGGCAGCCCGCCGTGGACTTAGTCTCTGCGGCTTCCGCAGGCGGGTAGACCTGGCAGCCCGCCGTGGACTTAGTCTCTGCGGCTGGCGCAGGCGGGTAGACCTGGCAGCCCGCCGTGGACTTAGTCTCTGCGGCTGGCGCAGGCGGGTAGACCTGGCAGCCCGCCGTGGACTTAGTCTCTGCGGCTGGCGCAGGCGGGTAGACCTGGCAGCCCGCCGTGGACTTAGTCTCTGCGGCTTCCGCAGGCGGGTAGACCTGGCAGCCCGCCGTGGACTTAGTCTCTGCGGCTTCCGCAGGCGGGTAGACCTGGCAGCCCGCCGTGGACTTAGTCTCTGCGGCTGGTGCAGGCGGGTAGACCTGGCAGCCCGCCGTGGACTTAGTCTCTGCGGCTTCCGCAGGCGGGTAGACCTGGCAGCCCGCCGTGGACTTAGTCTCTGCGGCTTCCGCAGGCGGGTAGACCTGGCAGCCCGCCGTGGACTTAGTCTCTGCGGCTTCCGCAGGCGGGTAGACCTGGCAGCCTGCCGTGGACAGTCTCTGCGGCTTCCGCAGGCGGGTAGACCTGGCAGCCCGCCGTGGACTTAGTCTCTGCGGCTTCCGCAGGCGGGTAGACCTGGCAGCCCGCCGTGGACTTAGTCTCTGCGGCTTCCGCAGGCGGGTAGACCTGGCAGCCCGCCGTGGACTTAGTCTCTGCGGCTTCCGCAGGCGGGTAGACCTGGCAGCCCGCCGTGGACTTAGTCTCTGCGGCATCCGCAGGCGGATAGACCTGGCAGCCCGCGGTGGACTTAGTTTCTGCGGCTTGCGCTAACGGGTAGACCTGGCAGCCCGCCGTGGACTTAGTCTCTGCGGCTTGCGCTAACGGGTAGACCTGGCGGCCGCCTCCGCTCCTGGTTCTCACCGAAGGGGTCGCTGCTTTGCGCTGCCTCCGGTTATGTCCTCGTAAGAGGCGGCGTCGTTGGCGCGCTCCCTCCGCTGGTGACTTCTCCGAGTTGGAAGCTAGGGCCCCCTCGGACTCACCTGTACATACTATAGGGGCGAGCGGTGACTCGCCGCGGAGGGCACCGCTGGCGAGCGGCTAAGTTGGGCTGTGCACGATCCGTTTCGGCCGCTCCGCCGGAGGAGTTGCATTTTCCCGGTTGCACTCTCTCCGGTTCTTTTTTCCGCTTTCTCGTTTTTCCGCTTTTCTCTGGTCGCCGCTCCACCGGGGTGACTCGTTCGCCGCGGGGTGAGCGCAAGAGGTGGTGCGGCGTGTGTCAGGCTGATGGTCTCGTTGTCGAACGCTGAAAAAGGGAAGTCGAGCGTGCCGCGGCTCTCCCCTGGTCCCGGCTGGCCAGGCACGGATGGGCTCGGTGTCTCGGAGCGGTGGGTGATGCTTAGCGAGGCTCGTCTCGGCAGGCGCGTCTGAGGGGCTTCTCGGCAGGGCCGGCTCTGCCGGTGTGCCAGCCGGTGTTGCACCCCTCTCCCCGGACGCTGCCTGGTCGTTCGTACCGCTCCCGCCGTTCTCCCCACGGGGTTGGGCGGTGGGATGCCGCGTGGTGGCCGTTGCTGTCCCAGGAGAACCGTGGCTGCGGGGGCCTCGGTACCCTTTTATTTTTCCCTGATCGATGAGGTTCGATCGACGTGGCCGCCCGCCGTGGACTTGCTTTCCGCGGCTTGCGGTGGCGGGTAGACCTGGCCGCCCGCTGGTTTCCTAGAGGTGGGTAGACGTGACGGCCGGTTTGCCACGGAGCAGGCCTCCGCCGCGGGAGTGTAGCGTTCCCTTCGCGCCGTCCGTTCCCCTGGGTGCTGGGGTAGACCTGGCAGCCCGCCGTGGACTTGCTTTCTGCGGCTTGCGCTGGCGGGTAGACCTGGCAGCCCGCCGGTTGCCTGGAGGTGGGTAGACGTGATGGCCGGTTTCGTCCCCGCCTCGCGCGCCGCGTCCTGTCTACCCGGCTCCGGCCGTCCGGGCTTACCCTTCTCCGGCCGTCCTGGACGTCTACCCGGCTCTGGCCGTCCGGGCTTAGCCGGCTCCGGCCGTCCTGTCTACCCTCCTCCGGCCGTCCGGGCTTATCCGGCTCCGGCCGTCCTGGCTACCCCTCTCCGGCCGTCCGGGCTTACCCTTCTTCGGCCGTCCTGGCTACCCGGCTCCGGCCGTCCGGGCTTACCCGGCTCCGGCCGTTCTGGCTACACACCTCCGGCCGTCCGGGCTTACCCGGCTCTGGCCGTCCGGGCTTACCCGGCTCCGGCCGTTCTGGCTACCCGGCTCCGGCCGTCCTGTCTATCCTCCTCCGGCCGTCCGGGCTTACCCGGCTCCGGCCATCCTGTCTACCCGCTCCGGCCGTCTCGTCTACCCACCTCCGGCTGTCCTGTCTACCATCCTCCGGCCGTCCGGGCTTACCCTTCTCCGGTCGTCCTGGCTACCCCTCTCCGGCCGTCCGGGCTTACCCTTCTCCGGCCGTCCTGGCTACCCGGCTCCGGCCGTCCGGGCTTACCCGGCTCTGGCCGTCCGGGCTTACCCGGCTCCGGCCGTCCTGGCTACCCCTCTCCGGTCGTCCGGGCTTACCCTTCTCCGGCCGTCCTGGCTACCCGGCTCCGGCCGTCCGGGCTTACCCGGCTCTGGCCGTCCGGGCTTACCCGGCTCCGGCAGTCCGGGCTTACCCGGCTCCGGCCGTTCTGGCTACACACCTCCGGCTGTCCTGTCTACCATCCTCCGGCCGTCCGGGCTTACCCTTCTCCGGTCGTCCTGGCTACCCCTCTCCGGCCGTCCTGGCTTACCCTTCTCCGGCCGTCCTGGCTACCCGGCTCCAGCCGTCCGGGCTTACCCGGCTCTGGCCGTCCGGGCTTACCCGGCTCCGGCCGTTCTGGCTACCCGGCTCCGGCTGTCCTGTCTACCATCCTCCGGCCGTCCGGGCTTACCCGGCTCCGGCCGTCCTGTCTACCCGCTCCGGCCGTCTCGTCTACCCACCTCCGGAGCATCGGCAGGACCGCCGTGCTTCGCCCGGGCTGCCGGTCTTTCCGTCCGCGTCGGGCCGTCAGGTCTACCCCTCTCCGGCCGGTCTTTGTTCGTTTTTCCAGCGGGACGGGTAGACCTGGCGGCCGCCTCCGCTCCTGGTTCTCACCGAAGGGGTCGCTGCTTTGCGCTGCCTCCGGTTATGTCCTCGTAAGAGGCGGCGTCGTTGGCGCGCCCCCTCCGCTGGTGACTTCTCCGAGTTGGAAGCTAGGGCGCCCTCGGACTCACCTGTACATACTATAGGGGCGAGCGGTGACTCGCCACTGAGGGCACGGCTGGCGAGCGGTCTAAGTTGGGCTGCGCACGATCCGTTTCGGCCGCTCCGCCGGAGGAGTCGCATTTTCCCGGTTGCACTCTCTCCGATTCTGCTTTCCGCTTATCTCGTTTTTCCGCTTTTCTCTGGTCGCCGCTGCACCGGGGTGTGAGTCGTTCGCCGCGGGGTGAGCGCAAGAGGTGGTGCGGCGTGTGTCAGGCTGATGGTCTCGTTGTCGAACGCTGAGAAGGGGAAGTCGAGCGTGCCGCGGCTCTCCCCTGGTCCCGGCTGTCCAGGCACGGATGGGCTCGGTGGCTCCGGCCGTCCTCTCTACTCGGCTCCGGCCGTCCTGTCTACCCTCCTCCGGCTGTCCTCTCTACCCTCCTCCGGCCCTGCTGGCTTACCCGGCTCCGGCCGTTCTGTCTACCCTCCTCCGGCCTTCCGGGCTTACCCGGCTCCGGCCGTTCTGTCTACCCTCCTCCGGCCTTCCGGGCTTACCCGGCTCCGGCCGTTCTGTCTACCCACCTCCGACCTTCCTTTCTACCCTCCCCTGGCCGTCCGTGCTTACCCGGCTCCGGCCGTCCTGTCTACCCATCTCCGACCTTCCTTTCTACCCTCCCCTGGCCGTCCGTGCTTACCCGGCTCTGGCCGTCTGTCTACCCTCCTCTGTCTGTGCTGTCAACCCTCCTCCGGCCGTCTGGGCTTACCCGGCTCCGGTTGTCCTGTCTACCCTCCTGCGGCCGTCCGGGCTTACCCGGCCCCGGCCGTCCTGTCTACCCTGCTCCGGTTGTCCTGCCTACCCTCCTCCGGCCTTCCGGGCTTACCCGGCTCCGGCCGTCCTGTCTACCCATCTCCGACCCTCCTTTCTACCCTCCCCTGGCCGTCCGTGCTTACTCGGCTCTGGCCGTGCTGTCTACCCGGCTGCGGCCGTCTGTCTACCCTCCTCTGTCTGTGCTGTCTAGCCTCCTCCGGCCGTATGGGCTTAACCGGCTCCGGCCGTCTGTCTACCCTCCTCCGGCCGTCCAGGCTTACCCGGCTCCGGCCGTCCTGTCTACCCCGCTCCGGTTGTCCTGCCTACCCTCCTCCGGCCGTCCGGGCTTACCCGGCTCCGGTTGTCCTGCCTACCCTCCTCCGGCCGTCCGGGCTTACCCGGCTCCGGCAGTCCTGTCTACCCTCCACCGGCCGTCCGGGCTTACCCTCCGACGGCCGTCTTGTCTACTCTCGAGGACTCTTGCACTCTCCCCCGGTTCTTTTTTCCGCTTTCTCGTTCTTCCGCTTTTCTCTGGTCGCCGCTGCACCGGGGTGTGAGTCGTTCGCCGCGGGGTGAGCGCAAGAGGTGGTGCGGTGTTTGTCAGGCTGATGGTCTCGGAGTCGAACGCTGTGAAAAGGGGAAGTCGAGCGTGCCGCGGCTTTCCCCTGGTCCCGGCTGGCCAGGCACGGATGGGCTCGGTGTCGCGGAGCGGTGGGTGATGCTTAGCGAGGCTCGTCTCGGCAGGCGCGTCTGAGGGGCTTCTCGGCAGGGCCGGCTCTGCCGGTGTGCCAGCCGGTGTTGCACCCCTCTCCCCGGACGCTGCCTGGTCGTTCGTACCGCTCCCGCCGTTCTCCCCACGGGGTTGGGCGGTGGAGATGCCGCGTGGTGGCCGTTGCTGTCCCAGGAGAACCGTGGCCGCGGGGGCCTCGGTACCCTTTTATTTGTCCCTGATAGATGAGGTTCGATCGACGTGGCCGCCCGCCGTGGACTTGCTTTCCGCGGCTTGCGGTGGCGGGAAGACCTGGCGGCCGGCAGGGGCCTGGAGGTGGGTAGACCTGACGGCCGGTTCTACCCGGCCGCGGCGCAGGCCCCTGCCGCGGGAGCGTAGCGTTCCCTCCGCACCGTCCTTCCCCCTGGGTGCTGGGGTAGACGTGGCCGCCCGCCGTGGACTTGCTTTCTGCGGCTTGCGCTGGCGGGTAGACCTGGCAGCCCGCCGGTTGCCTGGAGGTGGGTAGACGTGATGGCCGGTTTCGTCCCCGCCTCGCGCGCCGCGTCCTGTCTACCCGGCTCCGGCCGTCCGGGCTTAGCCGGCTCCGGCCGTCCTGTCTACCCTCCTCCGGCCGTCCGGGCTTACCCTTCTCCGGCCGTCCTGGCTACCCCTCTCCGGCCGTCCGGGCTTACCCTTCTCCGGCCGTCCTGGCTACCCCTCTCCGGCCGTCCGGGCTTACCCTTCTCCGGCCGTCCTGGCTACCCGGCTCCGGCCGTCCGGGCTTACCCGGCTCTGGCCGTCCGGGCTTACCCGGCTCCGGCCGTTCTGGCTACACACCTCCGGCCGTCCGGGCTTACCCGGCTCTGGCCGTCCGGGCTTACCCGGCTCCGGCCGTTCTGGCTACCCGGCTCCGGCTGTCCTGTCTACCATCCTCCGGCCGTCCGGGCTTACCCGGCTCCGGCCGTCCTGTCTACCCGGCTCCGGCCGTCCTGTCTATCCTCCTCCGGCCGTCCGGGCTTACCCGGCTCCGGCCGTCCTGTCTACCCGCTCCGGCCGTCTCGTCTACCCACCTCCGGAGCATCGGCAGGACCGCCGTGCTTCGCCCGGGCTGCCGGTCTTTCCGGCCGCGTCGGGCCGTCAGGTCTACCCCTCTCCGGCCGGTCTTTGTTCGTTTTTCCAGCGGGACGGGTAGACCTGGCGGCCGCCTCCGCTCCTGGTTCTCACCGAAGGGGTCGCTGCCTTGCGGTGCCTCCGGTTATGTCCTCGTAAGAGGCGGCGTCGTTGGCGCGCCCCCTCCGCTGGTGACTTCTCCGAGTTGGAAGCTAGGGCGCCCTCGGACTCACCTGTACATACTATAGGGACGAGCTGTGACTCGCCGCGGAGGGCACGGCTGGCGAGCGGCTAAGTTGGGCTGCGCACGATCCGTTTCGGCCGCTCCGCCGGAGGAGTTGCATTTTCCCGGTTGCACTCTCTCCGGTTCTTTTTTTCGCTTTCTCGTTTTTCCGCTTTTCTCTGGTCGCCGCTGCACCGGGGTGACTCGTTCGCCGCGGGGTGAGCGCAAGAGGTGGTGCGGCGTGTGTCAGGCTGATGGTCTCGTTGTCGAACGCTGAGAAGGGGAAGTCGAGCGTGCCGCGGCTCTCCCCTGGTCCCGGCTGGCCAGGCACGGATGGGCTCGGTGTCTCGGAGCGGTGGGTGATGCTTAGCGAGGCTCGTCTCGGCAGGCGCGTCTGAGGGGCTTCTCGGCAGGGCCGGCTCTGCCGGTGTGCCAGCCGGTGTTGCACCCCTCTCCCCGGACGCTGCCTGGTCGTTCGTACCGCTCCCGCCGTTCTCCCCACGGGGTTGGGCGGTGGGATGCCGCGTGGTGGCCGTTGCTGTCCCAGGAGAACCGTGGCTGCGGGGGCCTCGGTACCCTTTTATTTTTCCCTGATCGATGAGGTTCGATCGACGTGGCCGCCCGCCGTGGACTTGCTTTCCGCGGCTTGCGGTGGCGGGTAGACCTGGCCGCCCGCTGGTTTCCTAGAGGTGGGTAGACGTGACGGCCGGTTTGCCACGGAGCAGGCCTCCGCCGCGGGAGTGTAGCGTTCCCTTCGCGCCGTCCGTTCCCCTGGGTGCTGGGGTAGACCTGGCAGCCCGCCGTGGACTTCGTTTCTGCGGCTTGCGCTGGCGGGTAGACCTGGCCGCCCGCCAGTGCCTGGAGATGGGTAGACCTGACGGCCGGTTTTACCCGGCCGCGGCGCAGGCCCCCGCCGCGGGATCGTAGCGTTCCCTTCGCACCGTCCTTCCCCCTGGGCGCTGGGGTAGACGTGGCCGCCCGCCGTGGACTTGCTTTCTGCGGCTTGCGCTGGCGGGTAGACCTGGCAGCCCGCCGGTTGCCTGGAGGTGGGTAGACGTGATGGCCGGTTTCGTCCCCGCC
>JAUNZM010002324.1:32500-35000 GCA_033459285.1 Clamator glandarius
TTCGCGACCGAGACCTACCCCGCTTCCCGTCAAGCGGGGTGCGGAGGAGGGCTGGGAGGAGGCGAGGAGAGAGGAGGGGGTCCCGGCACGGCCGTTCCCCCGACTCCCTCCCGGGAGAGATCGGGCCCGTCTTCTCTCGCTTGCCGACGGGCCCGCGCCTAACCGCCGCCGGCTCCGCCGCTTTCTTTCCCCCTCCGGCGCGCGCGCGTCGCCTCTGCCGGTTCCGGAGCGCGGGCGAGCTCCTGTGCCGACCGAGCGTCCGCTCGTGACGGGGGGGGTAGTACGGGAGGAAGCGGCGAGCCGCCACGGCGCGGGACCCCCGCGGCAGAGCGGCGAGGACAGACGGGGGACGGCCCTTCCGGGTCGGGGAGGCGGCGGCGCCTCCCCGGACTCGCTGCCCCCCCCCCAACCCCACCCTCCTCGAACGCACACCCCGTCCCGCGGCGTCGCGGGGCGAGGCCTCCGGGCGCGTTCCGGGCTGGTGCACGGTGGCGGCTAGCCGCCATCGCCACCCCTGGGCCGGTGAAAGGTTCTCCGAGCCGGTTGGGTGCCCCGCGCCGGCGGGGTCGGCCCGAGCCGCGGCTCTCCTCCCGGGCGCAGCGCCGGGTCACTGAGGGAAACCCCGGGCCCCGGGCAGGCAGGCCGAGGTGATGGCGTCGGATGTCGGGCGCGCCCCCGCGGGCGGACGCTCCCCCGAGGGTGGCAGCGGGGGAGGCACCACCGCGGGGCCTTGAGCTCGTTTCCCTCACCCCAGGGCCAGGTACCTAGCGTCCGAGCTTCGGCGCGGACTTTCCCCCCGCTTCCTTCGGCCGCGGGGCCGGGGGCCGGGAAGGGGCCGTGCCGGGGCCGGGCGGCGGTTTAAAGACCCGGGCGGCAACGGTGCCGCTCGCGGTGCGGTGCGGGCGCGACGCCCCCGGCGTCGCCTTAAGGGGAGGGGAGTCTCTCCCTGCTAGACCCTGAGTGGCCGCCGGCCGCCGCTCTCGCCCCGCCGCGGGCTCCTAGCGCCGTTGCCGGGGAGGGGCGTCCCCCCTGCCCCACCCTCTCCGCGGTCCGGTCTCCAGCGGAGAGCGCGCGCGCGCCGGCCGGTCGGCCGCGTCTGGCCGCCCGCCCGCCTCGGATCGGGGAAGAAACCCCCCCCTACCACGGCGAGGGAGCGCGGGATCCCCCGTCGCCGGTGGGGCGGCGGCGGGTCCCCGCGGTGGGGGCTTCGCCGGGTAGGCCGCGCCGGCCCTCCCGTGCCCAGGCGCGGGGGGGGAACGGGCGGCCCGCCGTGCCTCCGTCGCAGCGCTGCTCCGTGCTGCGGCTCCGTCGTTCCCTCTCCCCACCCCGCCGAGAGGGGGGTCTCTGCGCGGGCTGTGTCCCGGCGCCGGGACCCTGCCCGTCGCTTCCGCGTCGCCCTCCACGGTCGCGCCGTGGTGGAGGAGCGGGTGCGGGCAAGCCGAGGACGTCCCACGCCCGGTCTCCGCGTGGAGACGGGGGAGAGCGGGCGCCGTCCCCGGCTGAGCGCCCGTCCCTCCTTCTAGCCCGGTGCGCGCCCGCGGGAGGGGTCGCGAGGCGAGAAGCGGCGGTGCCGCGGTTCCGGGGCCGAGCGGGGCAGCCGCGCGCACTCCCCGCCCCGGCGGGCGGAGCGAGCGGGGAGCGCGGTTGGAGTCGCAGTGGCGGCGGTGCAGCCCGTGTGGAGGTCTTTCCGCCGAGCGAGGCGCGGCGGCGGCTGCCGCGGCCGAGGCCGGCGCCGTGGCCTCCGCGCGGAGGCCGGGCCGAGCCCGGGCGCCTGGGCCGCCTCCGAAGCGAGCGAGGGCTTTCCTTCCCCTCCCGGCCCCGGCGGCGGTGGGGGCGGGAGGGCTGTGGCGGCGGAGGAGCGCGGGCTCCCCGCCCCTTCTTTTGCCGTTCGGAGCGTGTTTTCTCCTCCCTCTCGTCGTGTGCTCGTACGGTCATCCGAGGCGAGGCTTCGCTGTCGCGTCCCCCGCTCCGCGCGGGCGGTGCGGTGCGGTCGCGCGGCGTCGCCGTCCTCCAGGGCGAAGGGGGCCGCTTCCCGGTGGAACGGTCCCGGCCCCTCCGCGCGCGCGGGGCGGTGCCGAAACTCAGACAACTCTTAGCGGTGGATCACTCGGCTCGTGCGTCGATGAAGAACGCAGCTAGCTGCGAGAATTAATGTGAATTGCAGGACACATTGATCATCGACACTTCGAACGCACTTGCGGCCCCGGGTTCCTCCCGGGGCTACGCCTGTCTGAGCGTCGCGCGACGATCAATCGCCGGCCGAGCCGCCCGCTTTCTCCCCGCCGGCCGGCCCGCCTGCCTTGGCGCGGCGGCGGCGGCGGCGGCGGGGAGGGGCGGCGGTGGCGGCGGCGCGGCTGGGGCGCCTCGCAGGCCCGCTTCCTCGGGCCTTCGTCCCCCTAAATGGAGACTCGGGGAGCGCTCCGAAGCTCCCCGCTCCCGGAGCACCCGCTGCGCGGAGTTCGTTCCCCCCCCGGCCCCGCCCCGGGGCGGGGGAGAGAGG
>JAUNZM010002324.1:45000-55000 GCA_033459285.1 Clamator glandarius
GCGGCTTCCGCAGGCGGGTAGACCTGGCAGCCCGCCGTGGACTTAGTCTCTGCGGCTTCCGCAGGCGGGTAGACCTGGCAGCCCGCCGTGGACTTAGTCTCTGCGGCTGGTGCAGGCGGGTAGACCTGGCAGCCCGCCGTGGACTTAGTCTCTGCGGCTGGCGCAGGCGGGTAGACCTGGCAGCCCGCCGTGGACTTAGTCTCTGCGGCTTCCGCAGGTGGGTAGACCTGGCAGCCCGCCGTGGACTTAGTCTCTGCGGCTGGTGCAGGCGGGTAGACCTGGCAGCCCGCCGTGGACTTAGTCTCTGCGGCTGGTGCAGGCGGGTAGACCTGGCAGCCCGCCGTGGACTTAGTCTCTGCGGCTTCCGCAGGCGGGTAGACCTGGCAGCCCGCCGTGGACTTAGTCTCTGCGGCTGGCGCAGGCGGGTAGACCTGGCAGCCCGCCGTGGACTTAGTCTCTGCGGCTTCCGCAGGCGGGTAGACCTGGCAGCCCGCCGTGGACTTAGTCTCTGCGGCTGGCGCAGGCGGGTAGACCTGGCAGCCCGCCGTGGACTTAGTCTCTGCGGCTGGCGCAGGCGGGTAGACCTGGCAGCCCGCCGTGGACTTAGTCTCTGCGGCTTCCGCAGGCGGGTAGACCTGGCAGCCCGCCGTGGACTTAGTCTCTGCGGCTGGCGCAGGCGGGTAGACCTGGCAGCCCGCCGTGGACTTAGTCTCTGCGGCTGGCGCAGGCGGGTAGACCTGGCAGCCCGCCGTGGACTTAGTCTCTGCGGCTTCCGCAGGCGGGTAGACCTGGCAGCCCGCCGTGGACTTAGTCTCTGCGGCTGGCGCAGGCGGGTAGACCTGGCAGCCCGCCGTGGACTTAGTCTCTGCGGCTGGCGCAGGCGGGTAGACCTGGCAGCCCGCCGTGGACTTAGTCTCTGCGGCTTCCGCAGGCGGGTAGACCTGGCAGCCCGCCGTGGACTTAGTCTCTGCGGCTTCCGCAGGCGGGTAGACCTGGCAGCCCGCCGTGGACTTAGTCTCTGCGGCTTCCGCAGGCGGGTAGACCTGGCAGCCCGCCGTGGACTTAGTCTCTGCGGCTGGCGCAGGCGGGTAGACCTGGCAGCCCGCCGTGGACTTAGTCTCTGCGGCTTCCGCAGGCGGGTAGACCTGGCAGCCCGCCGTGGACTTAGTCTCTGCGGCTGGCGCAGGCGGGTAGACCTGGCAGCCCGCCGTGGACTTAGTCTCTGCGGCTTCCGCAGGCGGGTAGACCTGGCAGCCCGCCGTGGACTTAGTCTCTGCGGCTTCCGCAGGCGGGTAGACCTGGCAGCCCGCCGTGGACTTAGTCTCTGCGGCTGGCGCAGGCGGGTAGACCTGGCAGCCCGCCGTGGACTTAGTCTCTGCGGCTTCCGCAGGCGGGTAGACCTGGCAGCCCGCCGTGGACTTAGTCTCTGCGGCTGGCGCAGGCGGGTAGACCTGGCAGCCCGCCGTGGACTTAGTCTCTGCGGCTTCCGCAGGCGGGTAGACCTGGCAGCCCGCCGTGGACTTAGTCTCTGCGGCTGGCGCAGGCGGGTAGACCTGGCAGCCCGCCGTGGACTTAGTCTCTGCGGCTTCCGCAGGCGGGTAGACCTGGCAGCCCGCCGTGGACTTAGTCTCTGCGGCTGGTGCAGGCGGGTAGACCTGGCAGCCCGCCGTGGACTTAGTCTCTGCGGCTTCCGCAGGCGGGTAGACCTGGCAGCCCGCCGTGGACTTAGTCTCTGCGGCTGGCGCAGGCGGGTAGACCTGGCAGCCCGCCGTGGACTTAGTCTCTGCGGCTGGCGCAGGCGGGTAGACCTGGCAGCCCGCCGTGGACTTAGTCTCTGCGGCTGGCGCAGGCGGGTAGACCTGGCAGCCCGCCGTGGACTTAGTCTCTGCGGCTTCCGCAGGCGGGTAGACCTGGCAGCCCGCCGTGGACTTAGTCTCTGCGGCTTCCGCAGGCGGGTAGACCTGGCAGCCCGCCGTGGACTTAGTCTCTGCGGCTTCCGCAGGCGGGTAGACCTGGCAGCCCGCCGTGGACTTAGTCTCTGCGGCTGGTGCAGGCGGGTAGACCTGGCAGCCCGCCGTGGACTTAGTCTCTGCGGCTGGCGCAGGCGGGTAGACCTGGCAGCCCGCCGTGGACTTAGTCTCTGCGGCTTCCGCAGGCGGGTAGACCTGGCAGCCCGCCGTGGACTTAGTCTCTGCGGCTGGCGCAGGCGGGTAGACCTGGCAGCCCGCCGTGGACTTAGTCTCTGCGGCTGGCGCAGGCGGGTAGACCTGGCAGCCCGCCGTGGACTTAGTCTCTGCGGCTTCCGCAGGCGGGTAGACCTGGCAGCCCGCCGTGGACTTAGTCTCTGCGGCTGGCGCAGGCGGGTAGACCTGGCAGCCCGCCGTGGACTTAGTCTCTGCGGCTTCCGCAGGCGGGTAGACCTGGCAGCCCGCCGTGGACTTAGTCTCTGCGGCTTCCGCAGGCGGGTAGACCTGGCAGCCCGCCGTGGACTTAGTCTCTGCGGCTGGCGCAGGCGGGTAGACCTGGCAGCCCGCCGTGGACTTAGTCTCTGCGGCTTCCGCAGGCGGGTAGACCTGGCAGCCCGCCGTGGACTTAGTCTCTGCGGCTTCCGCAGGCGGGTAGACCTGGCAGCCCGCCGTGGACTTAGTCTCTGCGGCTTCCGCAGGCGGGTAGACCTGGCAGCCCGCCGTGGACTTAGTCTCTGCGGCTGGCGCAGGCGGGTAGACCTGGCAGCCCGCCGTGGACTTAGTCTCTGCGGCTTCCGCAGGCGGGTAGACCTGGCAGCCCGCCGTGGACTTAGTCTCTGCGGCTGGTGCAGGCGGGTAGACCTGGCAGCCCGCCGTGGACTTAGTCTCTGCGGCTTCCGCAGGCGGGTAGACCTGGCAGCCCGCCGTGGACTTAGTCTCTGCGGCTGGCGCAGGCGGGTAGACCTGGCAGCCCGCCGTGGACTTAGTCTCTGCGGCTGGCGCAGGCGGGTAGACCTGGCAGCCCGCCGTGGACTTAGTCTCTGCGGCTGGCGCAGGCGGGTAGACCTGGCAGCCCGCCGTGGACTTAGTCTCTGCGGCTTCCGCAGGCGGGTAGACCTGGCAGCCCGCCGTGGACTTAGTCTCTGCGGCTTCCGCAGGCGGGTAGACCTGGCAGCCCGCCGTGGACTTAGTCTCTGCGGCTGGCGCAGGCGGGTAGACCTGGCAGCCCGCCGTGGACTTAGTCTCTGCGGCTTCCGCAGGCGGGTAGACCTGGCAGCCCGCCGTGGACTTAGTCTCTGCGGCTGGCGCAGGCGGGTAGACCTGGCAGCCCGCCGTGGACTTAGTCTCTGCGGCTGGCGCAGGCGGGTAGACCTGGCAGCCCGCCGTGGACTTAGTCTCTGCGGCTTCCGCAGGCGGGTAGACCTGGCAGCCCGCCGTGGACTTAGTCTCTGCGGCTTCCGCAGGCGGGTAGACCTGGCAGCCCGCCGTGGACTTAGTCTCTGCGGCTGGCGCAGGCGGGTAGACCTGGCAGCCCGCCGTGGACTTAGTCTCTGCGGCTTCCGCAGGCGGGTAGACCTGGCAGCCCGCCGTGGACTTAGTCTCTGCGGCTGGCGCAGTCGGGTAGACCTGGCAGCCCGCCGTGGACTTAGTCTCTGCGGCTTCCGCAGGCGGGTAGACCTGGCAGCCCGCGGTGGACTTAGTTTCTGCGGCTTGCGCTAACGGGTAGACCTGGCAGCCCGCCGTGGACTTAGTCTCTGCGGCTTGCGCTAACGGGTAGACCTGGCGGCCGCCTCCGCTCCTGGTTCTCACCGAAGGGGTCGCTGCTTTGCGCTGCCTCCGGTTATGTCCTCGTAAGAGGCGGCGTCGTTGGCGCGCTCCCTCCGCTGGTGACTTCTCCGAGTTGGAAGCTAGGGCCCCCTCGGACTCACCTGTACATACTATAGGGGCGAGCGGTGACTCGCCGCGGAGGGCACCGCTGGCGAGCGGCTAAGTTGGGCTGTGCACGATCCGTTTCGGCCGCTCCGCCGGAGGAGTTGCATTTTCCCGGTTGCACTCTCTCCGGTTCTTTTTTCCGCTTTCTCGTTTTTCCGCTTTTCTCTGGTCGCCGCTCCACCGGGGTGACTCGTTCGCCGCGGGGTGAGCGCAAGAGGTGGTGCGGCGTGTGTCAGGCTGATGGTCTCGTTGTCGAACGCTGAAAAAGGGAAGTCGAGCGTGCCGCGGCTCTCCCCTGGTCCCGGCTGGCCAGGCACGGATGGGCTCGGTGTCTCGGAGCGGTGGGTGATGCTTAGCGAGGCTCGTCTCGGCAGGCGCGTCTGAGGGGCTTCTCGGCAGGGCCGGCTCTGCCGGTGTGCCAGCCGGTGTTGCACCCCTCTCCCCGGACGCTGCCTGGTCGTTCGTACCGCTCCCGCCGTTCTCCCCACGGGGTTGGGCGGTGGGATGCCGCGTGGTGGCCGTTGCTGTCCCAGGAGAACCGTGGCTGCGGGGGCCTCGGTACCCTTTTATTTTTCCCTGATCGATGAGGTTCGATCGACGTGGCCGCCCGCCGTGGACTTGCTTTCCGCGGCTTGCGGTGGCGGGTAGACCTGGCCGCCCGCTGGTTTCCTAGAGGTGGGTAGACGTGACGGCCGGTTTGCCACGGAGCAGGCCTCCGCCGCGGGAGTGTAGCGTTCCCTTCGCGCCGTCCGTTCCCCTGGGTGCTGGGGTAGACCTGGCAGCCCGCCGTGGACTTGCTTTCTGCGGCTTGCGCTGGCGGGTAGACCTGGCAGCCCGCCGGTTGCCTGGAGGTGGGTAGACGTGATGGCCGGTTTCGTCCCCGCCTCGCGCGCCGCGTCCTGTCTACCCGGCTCCGGCCGTCCGGGCTTACCCTTCTCCGGCCGTCCTGGACGTCTACCCGGCTCTGGCCGTCCGGGCTTAGCCGGCTCCGGCCGTCCTGTCTACCCTCCTCCGGCCGTCCGGGCTTATCCGGCTCCGGCCGTCCTGGCTACCCCTCTCCGGCCGTCCGGGCTTACCCTTCTTCGGCCGTCCTGGCTACCCGGCTCCGGCCGTCCGGGCTTACCCGGCTCCGGCCGTTCTGGCTACACACCTCCGGCCGTCCGGGCTTACCCGGCTCTGGCCGTCCGGGCTTACCCGGCTCCGGCCGTTCTGGCTACCCGGCTCCGGCCGTCCTGTCTATCCTCCTCCGGCCGTCCGGGCTTACCCGGCTCCGGCCGTCCTGTCTACCCGCTCCGGCCGTCTCGTCTACCCACCTCCGGCTGTCCTGTCTACCATCCTCCGGCCGTCCGGGCTTACCCTTCTCCGGTCGTCCTGGCTACCCCTCTCCGGCCGTCCGGGCTTACCCTTCTCCGGCCGTCCTGGCTACCCGGCTCCGGCCGTCCGGGCTTACCCGGCTCTGGCCGTCCGGGCTTACCCGGCTCCGGCCGTTCTGGCTACACACCTCCGGCCGTCCGGGCTTACCCGGCTCTGGCCGTCCGGGCTTACCCGGCTCCGGCCGTTCTGGCTACCCGGCTCCGGCTGTCCTGTCTACCATCCTCCGGCCGTCCGGGCTTACCCGGCTCCGGCCGTCCTGTCTACCCGGCTCCGGCCGTCCTGTCTATCCTCCTCCGGCCGTCCGGGCTTACCCGGCTCCGGCCGTCCTGTCTGCCCTCCTCCGGCCATCCGGGCTTCCCCGGCTCCGGCCGTCCTGGCTACCCCTCTCCGGTCGTCCGGGCTTACCCTTCTCCGGCCGTCCTGGCTACCCGGCTCCGGCCGTCCGGGCTTACCCGGCTCTGGCCGTCCGGGCTTACCCGGCTCCGGCAGTCCGGGCTTACCCGGCTCCGGCCGTTCTGGCTACACACCTCCGGCTGTCCTGTCTACCATCCTCCGGCCGTCCGGGCTTACCCTTCTCCGGTCGTCCTGGCTACCCCTCTCCGGCCGTCCGGGCTTACCCTTCTCCGGCCGTCCTGGCTACCCGGCTCCGGCCGTCCGGGCTTACCCGGCTCTGGCCGTCCGGGCTTACCCGGCTCCGGCCGTCCTGGCTACCCCTCTCCGGTCGTCCGGGCTTACCCTTCTCCGGCCGTCCTGGCTACCCGGCTCCGGCCGTCCGGGCTTACCCGGCTCTGGCCGTCCGGGCTTACCCGGCTCCGGCAGTCCGGGCTTACCCGGCTCCGGCCGTTCTGGCTACACACCTCCGGCTGTCCTGTCTACCATCCTCCGGCCGTCCGGGCTTACCCTTCTCCGGTCGTCCTGGCTACCCCTCTCCGGCCGTCCGGGCTTACCCTTCTCCGGCCGTCCTGGCTACCCGGCTCCAGCCGTCCGGGCTTACCCGGCTCTGGCCGTCCGGGCTTACCCGGCTCCGGCCGTTCTGGCTACCCGGCTCCGGCTGTCCTGTCTACCATCCTCCGGCCGTCCGGGCTTACCCGGCTCCGGCCGTCCTGTCTACCCGCTCCGGCCGTCTCGTCTACCCACCTCCGGAGCATCGGCAGGACCGCCGTGCTTCGCCCGGGCTACCGGTTTTTCCGGCCGCGTCGGGCCGTCAGGTCTACCCCTCTCCGGCCGGTCTTTGTTCGTTTTTCCAGCGGGACGGGTAGACCTGGCGGCCGCCTCCGCTCCTGGTTCTCACCGAAGGGGTCGCTGCTTTGCGCTGCCTCCGGTTATGTCCTCGTAAGAGGCGGCGTCGTTGGCGCGCCCCCTCCGCTGGTGACTTCTCCGAGTTGGAAGCTAGGGCGCCCTCGGACTCACCTGTACATACTATAGGGGCGAGCTGTGACTCGCCGCGGAGGGCACGGCTGGCGAGCGGCTAAGTTGGGCTGCGCACGATCCGTTTCGGCCGCTCCGCCGGAGGAGTTGCATTTTCCCGGTTGCACTCTCTCCGGTTCTTTTTTTCGCTTTCTCGTTTTTCCGCTTTTCTCTGGTCGCCGCTGCACCGGGGTGACTCGTTCGCCGCGGGGTGAGCGCAAGAGGTGGTGCGGCGTGTGTCAGGCTGATGGTCTCGTTGTCGAACGCTGAGAAGGGGAAGTCGAGCGTGCCGCGGCTCTCCCCTGGTCCCGGCTGGCCAGGCACGGATGGGCTCGGTGTCTCGGAGCGGTGGGTGATGCTTAGCGAGGCTCGTCTCGGCAGGCGCGTCTGAGGGGCTTCTCGGCAGGGCCGGCTCTGCCGGTGTGCCAGCCGGTGTTGCACCCCTCTCCCCGGACGCTGCCTGGTCGTTCGTACCGCTCCCGCCGTTCTCCCCACGGGGTTGGGCGGTGGGATGCCGCGTGGTGGCCGTTGCTGTCCCAGGAGAACCGTGGCTGCGGGGGCCTCGGTACCCTTTTATTTTTCCCTGATCGATGAGGTTCGATCGACGTGGCCGCCCGCCGTGGACTTGCTTTCCGCGGCTTGCGGTGGCGGGTAGACCTGGCCGCCCGCTGGTTTCCTAGAGGTGGGTAGACGTGACGGCCGGTTTGCCACGGAGCAGGCCTCCGCCGCGGGAGTGTAGCGTTCCCTTCGCGCCGTCCGTTCCCCTGGGTGCTGGGGTAGACCTGGCAGCCCGCCGTGGACTTCGTTTCTGCGGCTTGCGCTGGCGGGTAGACCTGGCCGCCCGCCAGTGCCTGGAGATGGGTAGACCTGACGGCCGGTTTTACCCGGCCGCGGCGCAGGCCCCCGCCGCGGGATCGTAGCGTTCCCTTCGCACCGTCCTTCCCCCTGGGCGCTGGGGTAGACGTGGCCGCCCGCCGTGGACTTGCTTTCTGCGGCTTGCGCTGGCGGGTAGACCTGGCAGCCCGCCGGTTGCCTGGAGGTGGGTAGACGTGATGGCCGGTTTCGTCCCCGCCTCGCGCGCCGCTTCCTGTCTACCCGGCTCCGGCCGTCCGGGCTTACCCTTCTCCGGCCGTCCTGGACGTCTACCCGGCTCTGGCCGTCCGGGCTTAGCCGGCTCCGGCCGTCCTGTCTGCCCTCCTCCGGCCATCCGGGCTTCCCCGGCTCCGGCCGTCCTGGCTACCCCTCTCCGGTCGTCCGGGCTTACCCTTCTCCGGCCGTCCTGGCTACCCGGCTCCGGCCGTCCGGGCTTACCCGGCTCTGGCCGTCCGGGCTTACCCGGCTCCGGCCGTCCGGGCTTACCCGGCTCCGGCCGTTCTGGCTACACACCTCCGGCTGTCCTGTCTACCATCCTCCGGCCGTCCGGGCTTACCCTTCTCCGGTCGTCCTGGCTACCCCTCTCCGGCCGTCCGGGCTTACCCTTCTCCGGCCGTCCTGGCTACCCGGCTCCGGCCGTCCGGGCTTACACGGCTCTGGCCGTCCGGGCTTACCCGGCTCCGGCCGTCCTGGCTACCCCTCTCCGGTCGTCCGGGCTTACCCTTCTCCGGCCGTCCTGGCTACCCGGCTCCGGCCGTCCGGGCTTACCCGGTTCTGGCCGTCCGGGCTTACCCGGCTCCGGCAGTCCGGGCTTACCCGGCTCCGGCCGTTCTGGCTACACACCTCCGGCTGTCCTGTCTACCATCCTCCGGCCGTCCGGGCTTACCCTTCTCCGGTCGTCCTGGCTACCCCTCTCCGGCCGTCCGGGCTTACCCTTCTCCGGCCGTCCTGGCTACCCGGCTCCAGCCGTCCGGGCTTACCCGGCTCTGGCCGTCCGGGCTTACCCGGCTCCGGCCGTTCTGGCTACCCGGCTCCGGCTGTCCTGTCTACCATCCTCCGGCCGTTCTGGCTACCCGGCTCCGGCCGTCCTGTCTACCATCCTCCGGCCGTCCGGGCTTACCCGGCTCCGGCCGTCCTGTCTACCCGCTCCGGCCGTCTCGTCTACCCACCTCCGGAGCATCGGCAGGACCGCCGTGCTTCACCCGGGCTACCGGTTTTTCCGGCCGCGTCGGGCCGTCAGGTCTACCCCTCTCCGGCCGGTCTTTGTTCGTTTTTCCAGCGGGACGGGTAGACCTGGCGGCCGCCTCCGCTCCTGGTTCTCACCGAAGGGGTCGCTGCTTTGCGCTGCCTCCGGTTATGTCCTCGTAAGAGGCGGCGTCGTTGGCGCGCCCCCTCCGCTGGTGACTTCTCCGAGTTGGAAGCTAGGGCGCCCTCGGACTCACCTGTACATACTATAGGGGCGAGCGGTGACTCGCCACTGAGGGCACGGCTGGCGAGCGGCTAAGTTGGGGTGCGCACGATCCGTTTCGGCCGCTTCGCCGGAGGAGTCGCATTTTCCCGGTTGCACTCTCTCCGATCATGCTTTCCGCTTATCTCGTTTTTCCGCTTTTCTCTGGTCGCCGCTGCACCGGGGTGTGAGTCGTTCGCCGCGGGGTGAGCGCAAGAGGTGGTGCGGCGTGTGTCAGGCTGATGGTCTCGTTGTCGAACGCTGAGAAGGGGAAGTCGAGCGTGCCGCGACTTTCCCCTGGTCCCGGCTGTCCAGGCACGGATGGGCTCGGTGTCTCGGAGCGGTGGGTGATGCTTAGCGAGGCTCGTCTCGGCAGGCGCGTCTGAGGGGCTACTCGGCAGGGCCGGCTCTGCCGGTGCGCCAGCCGGTGTTGCACCCCTCTCCCCGGACGCTGCCTGGTCGTTCGTACCGCTCCGGCCCTTCTCCCCACGGGGTTGGGCGGTGGGTTGCCGCGTGGTGGCCGTTGCTGTCCCAGGAGAACCGTGGCCGCGGGGGCCTCGGTACCCTTTTATTTTTTTCTTTCCTGATCGATGAGGCTCTCTGGGTCGCGTCGGAGAGGGCCCCCGGCGGGCCGGCTCTTCCGCGCTCCCTGTAACGGGGAATCCGCGGCGGGGTTCGGTGTTCAGGCAGGGCGGTCTCCTCTCCTACTCGCTTCCCGGCGGCGTGTGAGGTGTGCGGCTCTCGTTCCCCCGAGCGCGTTGACCGTGTTTGGGGCGGCGGCGGCGGGGTGCGTGCCTCGCCGCGTCGCCCCGCTCCTCTTCCTAGCGCTCGCCCCGGGGCTCGTCGGGCTTCACGACCGAACCGGGCTGTGTGACGGCCGCGTGGCCCCCCGTGAGCTTTCAGGTGTCCCTCGAGCAAGGCGAGGTGATGGCGCCGGCTCCGGTCCGGGTTTGCCCCGTTTGGGCTTGCCGGCCGCAAGCAGCGTCTGGGCGGCGGAGCG
>JAUNZM010002324.1:70000-82500 GCA_033459285.1 Clamator glandarius
CCGTGGACTTAGTCTCTGCGGCTTCCGCAGGCGGGTAGACCTGGCAGCCCGCCGTGGACTTAGTCTCTGCGGCTGGCGCAGGCGGGTAGACCTGGCAGCCCGCCGTGGACTTAGTCTCTGCGGCTGGCGCAGGCGGGTAGACCTGGCAGCCCGCCGTGGACTTAGTCTCTGCGGCTGGCGCAGGCGGGTAGACCTGGCAGCCCGCCGTGGACTTAGTCTCTGCGGCTTCCGCAGGCGGGTAGACCTGGCAGCCCGCCGTGGACTTAGTCTCTGCGGCTGGCGCAGGCGGGTAGACCTGGCAGCCCGCCTTGGACTTAGTCTCTGCGGCTTCCGCAGGCGGGTAGACCTGGCAGCCCGCCGTGGACTTAGTCTCTGCGGCTTCCGCAGGCGGGTAGACCTGGCAGCCCGCCGTGGACTTAGTCTCTGCGGCTGGTGCAGGCGGGTAGACCTGGCAGCCCGCCGTGGACTTAGTCTCTGCGGCTGGTGCAGGCGGGTAGACCTGGCAGCCCGCCGTGGACTTAGTCTCTGCGGCTGGTGCAGGCGGGTAGACCTGGCAGCCCGCCGTGGACTTAGTCTCTGCGGCTTCCGCAGGCGGGTAGACCTGGCAGCCCGCCGTGGACTTAGTCTCTGCGGCTTCCGCAGGCGGGTAGACCTGGCAGCCCGCCGTGGACTTAGTCTCTGCGGCTTCCGCAGGCGGGTAGACCTGGCAGCCCGCCGTGGACTTAGTCTCTGCGGCTTCCGCAGGCGGGTAGACCTGGCAGCCCGCCGTGGACTTAGTCTCTGCGGCTGGCGCAGGCGGGTAGACCTGGCAGCCCGCCGTGGACTTAGTCTCTGCGGCTTCCGCAGGCGGGTAGACCTGGCAGCCCGCCGTGGACTTAGTCTCTGCGGCTTCCGCAGGCGGGTAGACCTGGCAGCCCGCCGTGGACTTAGTCTCTGCGGCTTCCGCAGGCGGGTAGACCTGGCAGCCCGCCGTGGACTTAGTCTCTGCGGCTGGCGCAGGCGGGTAGACCTGGCAGCCCGCCGTGGACTTAGTCTCTGCGGCTTCCGCAGGCGGGTAGACCTGGCAGCCCGCCGTGGACTTAGTCTCTGCGGCTGCCGCAGGCGGGTAGACCTGGCAGCCCGCCGTGGACTTAGTCTCTGCGGCTTCCGCAGGCGGGTAGACCTGGCAGCCCGCCGTGGACTTAGTCTCTGCGGCTTCCGCAGGCGGGTAGACCTGGCAGCCCGCCGTGGACTTAGTCTCTGCGGCTGGCGCAGGCGGGTAGACCTGGCAGCCCGCCGTGGACTTAGTCTCTGCGGCTTCCGCAGGCGGGTAGACCTGGCAGCCCGCCGTGGACTTAGTCTCTGCGGCTGGTGCAGGCGGGTAGACCTGGCAGCCCGCCGTGGACTTAGTCTCTGCGGCTTCCGCAGGCGGGTAGACCTGGCAGCCCGCCGTGGACTTAGTCTCTGCGGCTGGCGCAGGCGGGTAGACCTGGCAGCCCGCCGTGGACTTAGTCTCTGCGGCTTCCGCAGGCGGGTAGACCTGGCAGCCCGCCGTGGACTTAGTCTCTGCGGCTGGTGCAGGCGGGTAGACCTGGCAGCCCGCCGTGGACTTAGTCTCTGCGGCTGGCGCAGGCGGGTAGACCTGGCAGCCCGCCGTGGACTTAGTCTCTGCGGCTTCCGCAGGCGGGTAGACCTGGCAGCCCGCCGTGGACTTAGTCTCTGCGGCTGGTGCAGGCGGGTAGACCTGGCAGACCGCCGTGGACTTAGTCTCTGCGGCTTCCGCAGGCGGGTAGACCTGGCAGCCCGCCGTGGACTTAGTCTCTGCGGCTGGTGCAGGCGGGTAGACCTGGCAGCCCGCCGTGGACTTAGTCTCTGCGGCTGGTGCAGGCGGGTAGACCTGGCAGCCCGCCGTGGACTTAGTCTCTGCGGCTTCCGCAGGCGGGTAGACCTGGCAGCCCGCCGTGGACTTAGTCTCTGCGGCTGGTGCAGGCGGGTAGACCTGGCAGCCCGCCGTGGACTTAGTCTCTGCGGCTTCCGCAGGCGGGTAGACCTGGCAGCCCGCCGTGGACTTAGTCTCTGCGGCTTCCGCAGGCGGGTAGACCTGGCAGCCCGCCGTGGACTTAGTCTCTGCGGCTTCCGCAGGCGGGTAGACCTGGCAGCCCGCCGTGGACTTAGTCTCTGCGGCTTCCGCAGGCGGGTAGACCTGGCAGCCCGCCGTGGACTTAGTCTCTGCGGCTTGCGCAGGCGGGTAGACCTGGCAGCCCGCCGTGGACTTAGTCTCTGCGGCTTCCGCAGGCGGGTAGACCTGGCAGCCCGCCGTGGACTTAGTCTCTGCGGCTTCCGCAGGCGGGTAGACCTGGCAGCCCGCCGTGGACTTAGTCTCTGCGGCTTCCGCAGGCGGGTAGACCTGGCAGCCCGCCGTGGACTTAGTCTCTGCGGCTGGCGCAGGCGGGTAGACCTGGCAGCCCGCCGTGGACTTAGTCTCTGCGGCTTCCGCAGGCGGGTAGACCTGGCAGCCCGCCGTGGACTTAGTCTCTGCGGCTGGCGCAGGCGGGTAGACCTGGCAGCCCGCCGTGGACTTAGTCTCTGCGGCTTCCGCAGGCGGGTAGACCTGGCAGCCCGCCGTGGACTTAGTCTCTGCGGCTGGCGCAGGCGGGTAGACCTGGCAGCCCGCCGTGGACTTAGTCTCTGCGGCTTCCGCAGGCGGGTAGACCTGGCAGCCCGCCGTGGACTTAGTCTCTGCGGCTTCCGCAGGCGGGTAGACCTGGCAGCCCGCCGTGGACTTAGTCTCTGCGGCTGCCGCAGGCGGGTAGACCTGGCAGCCCGCCGTGGACTTAGTCTCTGCGGCTTCCGCAGGCGGGTAGACCTGGCAGCCCGCCGTGGACTTAGTCTCTGCGGCTGGCGCAGGCGGGTAGACCTGGCAGCCCGCCGTGGACTTAGTCTCTGCGGCTTCCGCAGGCGGGTAGACCTGGCAGCCCGCCGTGGACTTAGTCTCTGCGGCTGCCGCAGGCGGGTAGACCTGGCAGCCCGCCGTGGACTTAGTCTCTGCGGCTTCCGCAGGCGGGTAGACCTGGCAGCCCGCCGTGGACTTAGTCTCTGCGGCTGCCGCAGGCGGGTAGACCTGGCAGCCCGCCGTGGACTTAGTCTCTGCGGCTTCCGCAGGCGGGTAGACCTGGCAGCCCGCCGTGGACTTAGTCTCTGCGGCTTCCGCAGGCGGGTAGACCTGGCAGCCCGCCGTGGACTTAGTCTCTGCGGCTTCCGCAGGCGGGTAGACCTAGCAGCCCGCCGTGGACTTAGTCTCTGCGGCTTCCGCAGGCGGGTAGACCTGGCAGCCCGCCGTGGACTTAGTCTCTGCGGCTGGCGCAGGCGGGTAGACCTGGCAGCCCGCCGTGGACTTAGTCTCTGCGGCTGGCGCAGGCGGGTAGACCTGGCAGCCCGCCGTGGACTTAGTCTCTGCGGCTGGTGCAGGCGGGTAGACCTGGCAGCCCGCCGTGGACTTAGTCTCTGCGGCTGGCGCAGGCGGGTAGACCTGGCAGCCCGCCGTGGACTTAGTCTCTGCGGCTTCCGCAGGCGGGTAGACCTGGCAGCCCGCCGTGGACTTAGTCTCTGCGGCTGGTGCAGGCGGGTAGACCTGGCAGACCGCCGTGGACTTAGTCTCTGCGGCTTCCGCAGGCGGGTAGACCTGGCAGCCCGCCGTGGACTTAGTCTCTGCGGCTGGTGCAGGCGGGTAGACCTGGCAGCCCGCCGTGGACTTAGTCTCTGCGGCTGGTGCAGGCGGGTAGACCTGGCAGCCCGCCGTGGACTTAGTCTCTGCGGCTTCCGCAGGCGGGTAGACCTGGCAGCCCGCCGTGGACTTAGTCTCTGCGGCTTCCGCAGGCGGGTAGACCTGGCAGCCCGCCGTGGACTTAGTCTCTGCGGCTTCCGCAGGCGGGTAGACCTGGCAGCCCGCCGTGGACTTAGTCTCTGCGGCTGGCGCAGGCGGGTAGACCTGGCAGCCCGCCGTGGACTTAGTCTCTGCGGCTTCCGCAGGCGGGTAGACCTGGCAGCCCGCCGTGGACTTAGTCTCTGCGGCTTCCGCAGGCGGGTAGACCTGGCAGCCCGCCGTGGACTTAGTCTCTGCGGCTTCCGCAGGCGGGTAGACCTGGCAGCCCGCCGTGGACTTAGTCTCTGCGGCTGGCGCAGGCGGGTAGACCTGGCAGCCCGCCGTGGACTTAGTCTCTGCGGCTTCCGCAGGCGGGTAGACCTGGCAGCCCGCCGTGGACTTAGTCTCTGCGGCTGGCGCAGGCGGGTAGACCTGGCAGCCCGCCGTGGACTTAGTCTCTGCGGCTTCCGCAGGCGGGTAGACCTGGCAGCCCGCCGTGGACTTAGTCTCTGCGGCTTCCGCAGGCGGGTAGACCTGGCAGCCCGCCGTGGACTTAGTCTCTGCGGCTGGCGCAGGCGGGTAGACCTGGCAGCCCGCCGTGGACTTAGTCTCTGCGGCTTCCGCAGGCGGGTAGACCTGGCAGCCCGCCGTGGACTTAGTCTCTGCGGCTTCCGCAGGCGGGTAGACCTGGCAGCCCGCCGTGGACTTAGTCTCTGCGGCTTCCGCAGGCGGGTAGACCTGGCAGCCCGCCGTGGACTTAGTCTCTGCGGCTGGCGCAGGCGGGTAGACCTGGCAGCCCGCCGTGGACTTAGTCTCTGCGGCTTCCGCAGGCGGGTAGACCTGGCAGCCCGCCGTGGACTTAGTCTCTGCGGCTTCCGCAGGCGGGTAGACCTGGCAGCCCGCCGTGGACTTAGTCTCTGCGGCTTCCGCAGGCGGGTAGACCTGGCAGCCCGCCGTGGACTTAGTCTCTGCGGCTTCCGCAGGCGGGTAGACCTGGCAGCCCGCCGTGGACTTAGTCTCTGCGGCTGGCGCAGGCGGGTAGACCTGGCAGCCCGCCGTGGACTTAGTCTCTGCGGCTTCCGCAGGCGGGTAGACCTGGCAGCCCGCCGTGGACTTAGTCTCTGCGGCTTCCGCAGGCGGGTAGACCTAGCAGCCCGCCGTGGACTTAGTCTCTGCGGCTTCCGCAGGCGGGTAGACCTGGCAGCCCGCCGTGGACTTAGTCTCTGCGGCTGGCGCAGGCGGGTAGACCTGGCAGCCCGCCGTGGACTTAGTCTCTGCGGCTTCCGCAGGCGGGTAGACCTGGCAGCCCGCCGTGGACTTAGTCTCTGCGGCATCCGCAGGCGGGTAGACCTGGCAGCCCGCCGTGGACTTAGTCTCTGCGGCTGGCGCAGGCGGGTAGACCTGGCAGCCCGCCGTGGACTTAGTCTCTGCGGCATCCGCAGGCGGGTAGACCTGGCAGCCCGCCGTGGACTTAGTCTCTGCGGCTGGCGCAGGCGGGTAGACCTGGCAGCCCGCCGTGGACTTAGTCTCTGCGGCATCCGCAGGCGGGTAGACCTGGCAGCCCGCCGTGGACTTAGTCTCTGCGGCTTGCGCTAACGGGTAGACCTGGCGGCCGCCTCCGCTCCTGGTTCTCACCGAAGGGGTCGCTGCTTTGCGCTGCCTCCGGTTATGTCCTCGTAAGAGGCGGCGTCGTTGGCGCGCTCCCTCCGCTGGTGACTTCTCCGAGTTGGAAGCTAGGGCCCCCTCGGACTCACCTGTACATACTATAGGGGCGAGCGGTGACTCGCCGCGGAGGGCACCGCTGGCGAGCGGCTAAGTTGGGCTGTGCACGATCCGTTTCGGCCGCTCCGCCGGAGGAGTTGCATTTTCCCGGTTGCACTCTCTCCGGTTCTTTTTTCCGCTTTCTCGTTTTTCCGCTTTTCTCTGGTCGCCGCTCCACCGGGGTGACTCGTTCGCCGCGGGGTGAGCGCAAGAGGTGGTGCGGCGTGTGTCAGGCTGATGGTCTCGTTGTCGAACGCTGAGAAGGGGAAGTCGAGCGTGCCGCGGCTCTCCCCTGGTCCCTTCTGGCCAGGCACGGATGGGCTCGGTGTCTCGGAGCGGTGGGTGATGCTTAGCGAGGCTCGTCTCGGCAGGCGCGTCTGAGGGGCTTCTCGGCAGGGCCGGCTCTGCCGGTGTGCCAGCCGGTGTTGCACCCCTCTCCCCGGACGCTGCCTGGTCGTTCGTACCGCTCCCGCCGTTCTCCCCACGGGGTTGGGCGGTGGGATGCCGCGTGGTGGCCGTTGCTGTCCCAGGAGAACCGTGGCTGCGGGGGCCTCGGTACCCTTTTATTTTTCCCTGATCGATGAGGTTCGATCGACGTGGCCGCCCGCCGTGGACTTGCTTTCCGCGGCTTGCGGTGGCGGGTAGACCTGGCCGCCCGCTGGTTTCCTAGAGGTGGGTAGACGTGACGGCCGGTTTGCCACGGAGCAGGCCTCCGCCGCGGGAGTGTAGCGTTCCCTTCGCGCCGTCCGTTCCCCTGGGTGCTGGGGTAGACCTGGCAGCCCGCCGTGGACTTGCTTTCTGCGGCTTGCGCTGGCGGGTAGACCTGGCAGCCCGCCGGTTGCCTGGAGGTGGGTAGACGTGATGGCCGGTTTCGTCCCCGCCTCGCGCGCCGCGTCCTGTCTACCCGGCTCCGGCCGTCCGGGCTTACCCTTCTCCGGCCGTCCTGGACGTCTACCCGGCTCTGGCCGTCCGGGCTTAGCCGGCTCCGGCCGTCCTGTCTACCCTCCTCCGGCCGTCCGGGCTTATCCGGCTCCGGCCGTCCTGGCTACCCCTCTCCGGCCGTCCGGGCTTACCCTTCTTCGGCCGTCCTGGCTACCCGGCTCCGGCCGTCCGGGCTTACCCGGCTCCGGCCGTTCTGGCTACACACCTCCGGCCGTCCGGGCTTACCCGGCTCTGGCCGTCCGGGCTTACCCGGCTCCGGCCGTTCTGGCTACCCGGCTCCGGCCGTCCTGTCTATCCTCCTCCGGCCGTCCGGGCTTACCCGGCTCCGGCCGTCCTGTCTACCCGCTCCGGCCGTCTCGTCTACCCACCTCCGGCTGTCCTGTCTACCATCCTCCGGCCGTCCGGGCTTACCCTTCTCCGGTCGTCCTGGCTACCCCTCTCCGGCCGTCCGGGCTTACCCTTCTCCGGCCGTCCTGGCTACCCGGCTCCGGCCGTCCGGGCTTACCCGGCTCTGGCCGTCCGGGCTTACCCGGCTCCGGCCGTCCTGGCTACCCCTCTCCGGTCGTCCGGGCTTACCCTTCTCCGGCCGTCCTGGCTACCCGGCTCCGGCCGTCCGGGCTTACCCGGCTCTGGCCGTCCGGGCTTACCCGGCTCCGGCAGTCCGGGCTTACCCGGCTCCGGCCGTTCTGGCTACACACCTCCGGCTGTCCTGTCTACCATCCTCCGGCCGTCCGGGCTTACCCTTCTCCGGCCGTCCTGGCTACCCGGCTCCAGCCGTCCGGGCTTACCCGGCTCTGGCCGTCCGGGCTTACCCGGCTCCGGCCGTTCTGGCTACCCGGCTCCGGCTGTCCTGTCTACCATCCTCCGGCCGTCCGGGCTTACCCGGCTCCGGCCGTCCTGTCTACCCGCTCCGGCCGTCTCGTCTACCCACCTCCGGAGCATCGGCAGGACCGCCGTGCTTCGCCCGGGCTGCCGGTCTTTCCGGCCGCGTCGGGCCGTCAGGTCTACCCCTCTCCGGCCGGTCTTTGTTCGTTTTTCCAGCGGGACGGGTAGACCTGGCGGCCGCCTCCGCTCCTGGTTCTCACCGAAGGGGTCGCTGCTTTGCGCTGCCTCCGGTTATGTCCTCGTAAGAGGCGGCGTCGTTGGCGCGCCCCCTCCGCTGGTGACTTCTCCGAGTTGGAAGCTAGGGCGCCCTCGGACTCACCTGTACATACTATAGGGGCGAGCGGTGACTCGCCACTGAGGGCACGGCTGGCGAGCGGTCTAAGTTGGGCTGCGCACGATCCGTTTCGGCCGCTCCGCCGGAGGAGTCGCATTTTCCCGGTTGCACTCTCTCCGATTCTGCTTTCCGCTTATCTCGTTTTTCCGCTTTTCTCTGGTCGCCGCTGCACCGGGGTGTGAGTCGTTCGCCGCGGGGTGAGCGCAAGAGGTGGTGCGGCGTGTGTCAGGCTGATGGTCTCGTTGTCGAACGCTGAGAAGGGGAAGTCGAGCGTGCCGCGGCTCTCCCCTGGTCCCGGCTGTCCAGGCACGGATGGGCTCGGTGGCTCCGGCCGTCCTCTCTACTCGGCTCCGGCCGTCCTGTCTACCCTCCTCCGGCTGTCCTCTCTACCCTCCTCCGGCCCTGCTGGCTTACCCGGCTCCGGCCGTTCTGTCTACCCTCCTCCGGCCTTCCGGGCTTACCCGGCTCCGGCCGTTCTGTCTACCCACCTCCGACCTTCCTTTCTACCCTCCCCTGGCCGTCCGTGCTTACCCGGCTCCGGCCGTCCTGTCTACCCATCTCCGACCTTCCTTTCTACCCTCCCCTGGCCGTCCGTGCTTACCCGGCTCTGGCCGTCTGTCTACCCTCCTCTGTCTGTGCTGTCAACCCTCCTCCGGCCGTCTGGGCTTACCCGGCTCCGGTTGTCCTGTCTACCCTCCTGCGGCCGTCCGGGCTTACCCGGCCCCGGCCGTCCTGTCTACCCTGCTCCGGTTGTCCTGCCTACCCTCCTCCGGCCTTCCGGGCTTACCCGGCTCCGGCCGTCCTGTCTACCCATCTCCGACCCTCCTTTCTACCCTCCCCTGGCCGTCCGTGCTTACTCGGCTCTGGCCGTGCGGTCTACCCGGCTGCGGCCGTCTGTCTACCCTCCTCTGTCTGTGCTGTCTAGCCTCCTCCGGCCGTACGGGCTTAACCGGCTCCGGCCGTCTGTCTACCCTCCTCCGGCCGTCCAGGCTTACCCGGCTCCGGCCGTCCTGTCTACCCCGCTCCGGTTGTCCTGCCTACCCTCCTCCGGCCGTCCGGGCTTACCCGGCTCCGGCAGTCCTGTCTACCCTCCACCGGCCGTCCGGGCTTACCCTCCGACGGCCGTCTTGTCTACTCTCGAGGACTCTTGCACTCTCCCCCGGTTCTTTTTTCCGCTTTCTCGTTCTTCCGCTTTTCTCTGGTCGCCGCTGCACCGGGGTGTGAGTCGTTCGCCGCGGGGTGAGCGCAAGAGGTGGTGCGGTGTTTGTCAGGCTGATGGTCTCGGAGTCGAACGCTGTGAAAAGGGGAAGTCGAGCGTGCCGCGGCTTTCCCCTGGTCCCGGCTGGCCAGGCACGGATGGGCTCGGTGTCGCGGAGCGGTGGGTGATGCTTAGCGAGGCTCGTCTCGGCAGGCGCGTCTGAGGGGTTTCTCGGCAGGGCCGGCTCTGCCGGTGTGCCAGCCGGTGTTGCACCCCTCTCCCCGGACGCTGCCTGGTCGTTCGTACCGCTCCCGCCGTTCTCCCCACGGGGTTGGGCGGTGGAGATGCCGCGTGGTGGCCGTTGCTGTCCCAGGAGAACCGTGGCCGCGGGGGCCTCGGTACCCTTTTATTTGTCCCTGATAGATGAGGTTCGATCGACGTGGCCGCCCGCCGTGGACTTGCTTTCCGCGGCTTGCGGTGGCGGGAAGACCTGGCGGCCGGCAGGGGCCTGGAGGTGGGTAGACCTGACGGCCGGTTCTACCCGGCCGCGGCGCAGGCCCCTGCCGCGGGAGCGTAGCGTTCCCTCCGCACCGTCCTTCCCCCTGGGTGCTGGGGTAGACGTGGCCGCCCGCCGTGGACTTGCTTTCTGCGGCTTGCGCTGGCGGGTAGACCTGGCAGCCCGCCGGTTGCCTGGAGGTGGGTAGACGTGATGGCCGGTTTCGTCCCCGCCTCGCGCGCCGCGTCCTGTCTACCCGGCTCCGGCCGTCCGGGCTTAGCCGGCTCCGGCCGTCCTGTCTACCCTCCTCCGGCCGTCCGGGCTTACCCTTCTCCGGCCGTCCTGGCTACCCCTCTCCGGCCGTCCGGGCTTACCCTTCTCCGGCCGTCCTGGCTACCCCTCTCCGGCCGTCCGGGCTTACCCTTCTCCGGCCGTCCTGGCTACCCGGCTCCGGCCGTCCGGGCTTACCCGGCTCTGGCCGTCCGGGCTTACCCGGCTCCGGCCGTTCTGGCTACACACCTCCGGCCGTCCGGGCTTACCCGGCTCTGGCCGTCCGGGCTTACCCGGCTCCGGCCGTTCTGGCTACCCGGCTCCGGCTGTCCTGTCTACCATCCTCCGGCCGTCCGGGCTTACCCGGCTCCGGCCGTCCTGTCTACCCGGCTCCGGCCGTCCTGTCTATCCTCCTCCGGCCGTCCGGGCTTACCCGGCTCCGGCCGTCCTGTCTACCCGCTCCGGCCGTCTCGTCTACCCACCTCCGGAGCATCGGCAGGACCGCCGTGCTTCGCCCGGGCTGCCGGTCTTTCCGGCCGCGTCGGGCCGTCAGGTCTACCCCTCTCCGGCCGGTCTTTGTTCGTTTTTCCAGCGGGACGGGTAGACCTGGCGGCCGCCTCCGCTCCTGGTTCTCACCGAAGGGGTCGCTGCCTTGCGGTGCCTCCGGTTATGTCCTCGTAAGAGGCGGCGTCGTTGGCGCGCCCCCTCCGCTGGTGACTTCTCCGAGTTGGAAGCTAGGGCGCCCTCGGACTCACCTGTACATACTATAGGGACGAGCTGTGACTCGCCGCGGAGGGCACGGCTGGCGAGCGGCTAAGTTGGGCTGCGCACGATCCGTTTCGGCCGCTCCGCCGGAGGAGTTGCATTTTCCCGGTTGCACTCTCTCCGGTTCTTTTTTTCGCTTTCTCGTTTTTCCGCTTTTCTCTGGTCGCCGCTGCACCGGGGTGACTCGTTCGCCGCGGGGTGAGCGCAAGAGGTGGTGCGGCGTGTGTCAGGCTGATGGTCTCGTTGTCGAACGCTGAGAAGGGGAAGTCGAGCGTGCCGCGGCTCTCCCCTGGTCCCGGCTGGCCAGGCACGGATGGGCTCGGTGTCTCGGAGCGGTGGGTGATGCTTAGCGAGGCTCGTCTCGGCAGGCGCGTCTGAGGGGCTTCTCGGCAGGGCCGGCTCTGCCGGTGTGCCAGCCGGTGTTGCACCCCTCTCCCCGGACGCTGCCTGGTCGTTCGTACCGCTCCCGCCGTTCTCCCCACGGGGTTGGGCGGTGGGATGCCGCGTGGTGGCCGTTGCTGTCCCAGGAGAACCGTGGCTGCGGGGGCCTCGGTACCCTTTTATTTTTCCCTGATCGATGAGGTTCGATCGACGTGGCCGCCCGCCGTGGACTTGCTTTCCGCGGCTTGCGGTGGCGGGTAGACCTGGCCGCCCGCTGGTTTCCTAGAGGTGGGTAGACGTGACGGCCGGTTTGCCACGGAGCAGGCCTCCGCCGCGGGAGTGTAGCGTTCCCTTCGCGCCGTCCGTTCCCCTGGGTGCTGGGGTAGACCTGGCAGCCCGCCGTGGACTTCGTTTCTGCGGCTTGCGCTGGCGGGTAGACCTGGCCGCCCGCCAGTGCCTGGAGATGGGTAGACCTGACGGCCGGTTTTACCCGGCCGCGGCGCAGGCCCCCGCCGCGGGATCGTAGCGTTCCCTTCGCACCGTCCTTCCCCCTGGGCGCTGGGGTAGACGTGGCCGCCCGCCGTGGACTTGCTTTCTGCGGCTTGCGCTGGCGGGTAGACCTGGCAGCCCGCCGGTTGCCTGGAGGTGGGTAGACGTGATGGCCGGTTTCGTCCCCGCCTCGCGCGCCGCTTCCTGTCTACCCGGCTCCGGCCGTCCGGGCTTACCCTTCTCCGGCCGTCCTGGACGTCTACCCGGCTCTGGCCGTCCGGGCTTAGCCGGCTCCGGCCGTCCTGTCTGCCCTCCTCCGGCCATCCGGGCTTCCCCGGCTCCGGCCGTCCTGGCTACCCCTCTCCGGTCGTCCGGGCTTACCCTTCTCCGGCCGTCCTGGCTACCCGGCTCCGGCCGTTCTGGCTACCCGGCTCCGGCTGTCCTGTCTACCATCCTCCGGCCGTCCGGGCTTACCCGGCTCCGGCCGTCCTGTCTACCCGCTCCGGCCGTCTCGTCTACCCACCTCCGGAGCATCGGCAGGACCGCCGTGCTTCGCCCGGGCTACCGGTTTTTCCGGCCGCGTCGGGCCGTCAGGTCTACCCCTCTCCGGCCGGTCTTTGTTCGTTTTTCCAGCGGGACGGGTAGACCTGGCGGCCGCCTCCGCTCCTGGTTCTCACCGAAGGGGTCGCTGCTTTGCGCTGCCTCCGGTTATGTCCTCGTAAGAGGCGGCGTCGTTGGCGCGCCCCCTCCGCTGGTGACTTCTCCGAGTTGGAAGCTAGGGCGCCCTCGGACTCACCTGTACATACTATAGGGGCGAGCGGTGACTCGCCACTGAGGGCACGGCTGGCGAGCGGCTAAGTTGGGCTGCGCACGATCCGTTTCGGCCGCTTCGCCGGAGGAGTCGCATTTTCCCGGTTGCACTCTCTCCGATCATGCTTTCCGCTTATCTCGTTTTTCCGCTTTTCTCTGGTCGCCGCTGCACCGGGGTGTGAGTCGTTCGCCGCGGGGTGAGCGCAAGAGGTGGTGCGGCGTGTGTCAGGCTGATGGTCTCGTTGTCGAACGCTGAGAAGGGGAAGTCGAGCGTGCCGCGACTTTCCCCTGGTCCCGGCTGTCCAGGCACGGATGGGCTCGGTGTCTC
>JAUNZM010002324.1:92500-100000 GCA_033459285.1 Clamator glandarius
GTGATGCTTAGCGAGGCTCGTCTCGGCAGGCGCGTCTGAGGGGCTTCTCGGCAGGGCCGGCTCTGCCGGTGTGCCAGCCGGTGTTGCACCCCTCTCCCCGGACGCTGCCTGGTCGTTCGTACCGCTCCCGCCGTTCTCCCCACGGGGTTGGGCGGTGGGATGCCGCGTGGTGGCCGTTGCTGTCCCAGGAGAACCGTGGCTGCGGGGGCCTCGGTACCCTTTTATTTTTCCCTGATCGATGAGGTTCGATCGACGTGGCCGCCCGCCGTGGACTTGCTTTCCGCGGCTTGCGGTGGCGGGTAGACCTGGCCGCCCGCTGGTTTCCTAGAGGTGGGTAGACGTGACGGCCGGTTTGCCACGGAGCAGGCCTCCGCCGCGGGAGCGTAGCGTTCCCTTCGCGCCGTCCGTTCCCCTGGGTGCTGGGGTAGACCTGGCAGCCCGCCGTGGACTTCGTTTCTGCGGCTTGCGCTGGCGGGTAGACCTGGCAGCCCGCCGGTTGCCTGGAGGTGGGTAGACGTGATGGCCGGTTTCGTCCCCGCCTCGCGCGCCGCGTCCTGTCTACCCGGCTCCGGCCGTCCGGGCTTACCCTTCTCCGGCCGTCCTGGACGTCTACCCGGCTCTGGCCGTCCGGGCTTAGCCGGCTCCGGCCGTCCTGTCTACCCTCCTCCGGCCGTCCGGGCTTATCCGGCTCCGGCCGTCCTGGCTACCCCTCTCCGGCCGTCCGGGCTTACCCTTCTTCGGCCGTCCTGGCTACCCGGCTCCGGCCGTCCGGGCTTACCCGGCTCCGGCCGTTCTGGCAACCCGGCTCCGGCCGTCCGGGCTTACCCGGCTCTGGCCGTCCGGGCTTACCCGGCTCCGGCCGTTCTGGCTACCCGGCTCCGGCTGTCCTGTCTACCATCCTCCGGCCGTCCGGGCTTACCCGGCTCCGGCCGTCCTGTCTACCCGGCTCCGGCCGTCCTGTCTATCCTCCTCCGGCCGTCCGGGCTTACCCGGCTCCGGCCGTCCTGTCTACCCGCTCCGGCCGTCTCGTCTACCCACCTCCGGAGCATCGGCAGGACCGCCGTGCTTCGCCCGGGCTGCCGGTCTTTCCGGCCGCGTCGGGCCGTCAGGTCTACCCCTCTCCGGGCGGTCTTTGTTCGTTTTTCCAGCGGGACGGGTAGACCTGGCGGCCGCCTCCGCTCCTGGTTCTCACCGAAGGGGTCGCTGCTTTGCGCTGCCTCCGGTTATGTCCTCGTAAGAGGCGGCGTCGTTGGCGCGCCCCCTCCGCTGGTGACTTCTCCGAGTTGGAAGCTAGGGCGCCCTCGGACTCACCTGTACATACTATAGGGGCGAGCGGTGACTCGCCACTGAGGGCACGGCTGGCGAGCGGTCTAAGTTGGGCTGCGCACGATCCGTTTCGGCCGCTCCGCCGGAGGAGTCGCATTTTCCCGGTTGCACTCTCTCCGATTCTGCTTTCCGCTTATCTCGTTTTTCCGCTTTTCTCTGGTCGCCGCTGCACCGGGGTGTGAGTCGTTCGCCGCGGGGTGAGCGCAAGAGGTGGTGCGGCGTGTGTCAGGCTGATGGTCTCGTTGTCGAACGCTGAGAAGGGGAAGTCGAGCGTGCCGCGGCTCTCCCCTGGTCCCGGCTGTCCAGGCACGGATGGGCTCGGTGGCTCCGGCCGTCCTCTCTACTCGGCTCCGGCCGTCCTGTCTACCCTCCTCCGGCTGTCCTCTCTACCCTCCTCCGGCCCTGCTGGCTTACCCGGCTCCGGCCGTTCTGTCTACCCTCCTCCGGCCTTCCGGGCTTACCCGGCTCCGGCCGTTCTGTCTACCCACCTCCGACCTTCCTTTCTACCCTCCCCTGGCCGTCCGTGCTTACCCGGCTCCGGCCGTCCTGTCTACCCATCTCCGACCTTCCTTTCTACCCTCCCCTGGCCGTCCGTGCTTACCCGGCTCTGGCCGTCTGTCTACCCTCCTCTGTCTGTGCTGTCAACCCTCCTCCGGCCGTCTGGGCTTACCCGGCTCCGGTTGTCCTGTCTACCCTCCTGCGGCCGTCCGGGCTTACCCGGCCCCGGCCGTCCTGTCTACCCTGCTCCGGTTGTCCTGCCTACCCTCCTCCGGCCTTCCGGGCTTACCCGGCTCCGGCCGTCCTGTCTACCCATCTCCGACCCTCCTTTCTACCCTCCCCTGGCCGTCCGTGCTTACTCGGCTCTGGCCGTGCGGTCTACCCGGCTGCGGCCGTCTGTCTACCCTCCTCTGTCTGTGCTGTCTAGCCTCCTCCGGCCGTACGGGCTTAACCGGCTCCGGCCGTCTGTCTACCCTCCTCCGGCCGTCCAGGCTTACCCGGCTCCGGCCGTCCTGTCTACCCCGCTCCGGTTGTCCTGCCTACCCTCCTCCGGCCGTCCGGGCTTACCCGGCTCCGGTTGTCCTGCCTACCCTCCTCCGGCCGTCCGGGCTTACCCGGCTCCGGCAGTCCTGTCTACCCTCCACCGGCCGTCCGGGCTTACCCTCCGACGGCCGTCTTGTCTACTCTCGAGGACTCTTGCACTCTCCCCCGGTTCTTTTTTCCGCTTTCTCGTTCTTCCGCTTTTCTCTGGTCGCCGCTGCACCGGGGTGTGAGTCGTTCGCCGCGGGGTGAGCGCAAGAGGTGGTGCGGTGTTTGTCAGGCTGATGGTCTCGGAGTCGAACGCTGTGAAAAGGGGAAGTCGAGCGTGCCGCGGCTTTCCCCTGGTCCCGGCTGGCCAGGCACGGATGGGCTCGGTGTCGCGGAGCGGTGGGTGATGCTTAGCGAGGCTCGTCTCGGCAGGCGCGTCTGAGGGGCTTCTCGGCAGGGCCGGCTCTGCCGGTGTGCCAGCCGGTGTTGCACCCCTCTCCCCGGACGCTGCCTGGTCGTTCGTACCGCTCCCGCCGTTCTCCCCACGGGGTTGGGCGGTGGAGATGCCGCGTGGTGGCCGTTGCTGTCCCAGGAGAACCGTGGCCGCGGGGGCCTCGGTACCCTTTTATTTGTCCCTGATAGATGAGGTTCGATCGACGTGGCCGCCCGCCGTGGACTTGCTTTCCGCGGCTTGCGGTGGCGGGAAGACCTGGCGGCCGGCAGGGGCCTGGAGGTGGGTAGACCTGACGGCCGGTTCTACCCGGCCGCGGCGCAGGCCCCTGCCGCGGGAGCGTAGCGTTCCCTCCGCACCGTCCTTCCCCCTGGGTGCTGGGGTAAACGTGGCCGCCCGCCGTGGACTTGCTTTCCGCGGCTTGCGGTGGCGGGTAGACCTGGCCGCCCGCTGGTTTCCTAGAGGTGGGTAGACGTGACGGCCGGTTTGCCACGGAGCAGGCCTCCGCCGCGGGAGTGTAGCGTTCCCTTCGCGCCGTCCGTTCCCCTGGGTGCCGGGGTAGACCTGGCAGCCCGCCGTGGACTTAGTCTCTGCGGCTTGCGCTGGCGGGTAGACCTGGCCGCCCGCCAGTGCCTGGAGATGGGTAGACCTGACGGCCGGTTTTACCCGGCCGCGGCGCAGGCCCCCGCCGCGGGATCGTAGCGTTCCCTTCGCACCGTCCTTCCCCCTGGGCGCTGGGGTAGACGTGGCCGCCCGCCGTGGACTTGCTTTCTGCGGCTTGCGCTGGCGGGTAGACCTGGCAGCCCGCCGGTTGCCTGGAGGTGGGTAGACGTGATGGCCGGTTTCGTCCCCGCCTCGCGCGCCGCGTCCTGTCTACCCGGCTCCGGCCGTCCGGGCTTAGCCGGCTCCGGCCGTCCTGTCTACCCTCCTCCGGCCGTCCGGGCTTACCCTTCTCCGGCCGTCCTGGCTACCCCTCTCCGGCCATCCGGGCTTACCCTTCTCCGGCCGTCCTGGCTACCCCTCTCCGGCCGTCCGGGCTTACCCTTCTCCGGCCGTCCTGGCTACCCGGCTCCGGCCGTCCGGGCTTACCCGGCTCTGGCCGTCCGGGCTTACCCGGCTCCGGCAGTCCGGGCTTACCCGGCTCCGGCCGTTCTGGCTACACACCTCCGGCCGTCCGGGCTTACCCGGCTCTGGCCGTCCGGGCTTACCCGGCTCCGGCCGTTCTGGCTACCCGGCTCCGGCTGTCCTGTCTACCATCCTCCGGCCGTCCGGGCTTACCCGGCTCCGGCAGTCCGGGCTTACCCGGCTCCGGCCGTTCTGGCTACACACCTCCGGCTGTCCTGTCTACCATCCTCCGCCCGTCCGGGCTTACCCTTCTCCGGTCGTCCTGGCTACCCCTCTCCGGCCGTCCGGGCTTACCCTTCTCCGGCCGTCCTGGCTACCCGGCTCCGGCCGTCCGGGCTTACCCGGCTCTGGCCGTCCGGGCTTACCCGGCTCCGGCCGTTCTGGCTACCCGGCTCCGGCTGTCCTGTCTACCATTCTCCGGCCGTCCGGGCTTACCCGGCTCCGGCCGTCCTGTCTACCCGGCTCCGGCCGTCCTGTCTATCCTCCTCCGGCCGTCCGGGCTTACCCGGCTCCGGCCGTCCTGTCTACCCGCTCCGGCCGTCTCGTCTACCCACCTCCGGAGCATCGGCAGGACCGCCGTGCTTCGCCCGGGCTGCCGGTCTTTCCGGCCGCGTCGGGCCGTCAGGTCTACCCCTCTCCGGCCGGTCTTTGTTCGTTTTTCCAGCGGGACGGGTAGACCTGGCGGCCGCCTCCGCTCCTGGTTCTCACCGAAGGGGTCGCTGCCTTGCGGTGCCTCCGGTTATGTCCTCGTAAGAGGCGGCGTCGTTGGCGCGCCCCCTCCGCTGGTGACTTCTCCGAGTTGGAAGCTAGGGCGCCCTCGGACTCACCTGTACATACTATAGGGACGAGCTGTGACTCGCCGCGGAGGGCACGGCTGGCGAGCGGCTAAGTTGGGCTGCGCACGATCCGTTTCGGCCGCTCCGCCGGAGGAGTTGCATTTTCCCGGTTGCACTCTCTCCGGTTCTTTTTTCCGCTTTCTCGTTTTTCCGCTTTTCTCTGGTCGCCGCTCCACCGGGGTGACTCGTTTGCCGCGGGGTGAGCGCAAGAGGTGGTGCGGCGTGTGTCAGGCTGATGGTCTCGTTGTCGAACGCTGAAAAAGGGAAGTCGAGCGTGCCGCGGCTCTCCCCTGGTCCCGGCTGGCCAGGCACGGATGGGCTCGGTGTCTCGGAGCGGTGGGTGATGCTTAGCGAGGCTCGTCTCGGCAGGCGCGTCTGAGGGGCTTCTCGGCAGGGCCGGCTCTGCCGGTGTGCCAGCCGGTGTTGCACCCCTCTCCCCGGACGCTGCCTGGTCGTTCGTACCGCTCCCGCCGTTCTCCCCACGGGGTTGGGCGGTGGGATGCCGCGTGGTGGCCGTTGCTGTCCCAGGAGAACCGTGGCTGCGGGGGCCTCGGTACCCTTTTATTTTTCCCTGATCGATGAGGTTCGATAGACGTGGCCGCCCGCCGTGGACTTGCTTTCCGCGGCTTGCGGTGGCGGGTAGACCTGGCCGCCCGCTGGTTTCCTAGAGGTGGGTAGACGTGACGGCCGGTTTGCCACGGAGCAGGCCTCCGCCGCGGGAGTGTAGCGTTCCCTTCGCGCCGCCCGTTCCCCTGGGTGCTGGGGTAGACCTGGCAGCCCGCCGTGGACTTCGTTTCTGCGGCTTGCGCTGGCGGGTAGACCTGGCCGCCCGCCAGTGCCTGGAGATGGGTAGACCTGACGGCCGGTTTTACCCGGCCGCGGCGCAGGCCCCCGCCGCGGGATCGTAGCGTTCCCTTCGCACCGTCCTTCCCCCTGGGCACTGGGGTAGACGTGGCCGCCCGCCGTGGACTTGCTTTCTGCGGCTTGCGCTGGCGGGTAGACCTGGCAGCCCGCCGGTTGCCTGGAGGTGGGTAGACGTGATGGCCGGTTTCGTCCCCGCCTCGCGCGCCGCGTCCTGTCTACCCGGCTCCGGCCGTCCGGGCTTACCCTTCTCCGGCCGTCCTGGACGTCTACCCGGCTCTGGCCGTCCGGGCTTAGCCGGCTCCGGCCGTCCTGTCTACCCTCCTCCGGCCATCCGGGCTTCCCCGGCTCCGTCCGTCCTGGCTACCCCTCTCCGGTCGTCCGTGCTTACCCGGCTCTGGCCGTCCGGGCTTACCCGGCTCCGGCCGTTCTGGCTACCCGGCTCCGGCTGTCCTGTCTACCATCCTCCGGCCGTCCGGGCTTACCCGGCTCCGGCAGTCCGGGCTTACCCGGCTCCGGCCGTTCTGGCTACACACCTCCGGCTGTCCTGTCTACCATCCTCCGGCCGTCCGGGCTTACCCTTCTCCGGTCGTCCTGGCTACCCCTCTCCGGCCGTCCGGGCTTACCCTTCTCCGGCCGTCCTGGCTACCCGGCTCCGGCCGTCCGGGCTTACCCGGCTCTGGCCGTCCGGGCTTACCCGGCTCTGGCCGTCCGGGCTTACCCGGCTCCGGCCGTTCTGGCTACCCGGCTCCGGCTGTCCTGTCTACCATCCTCCGGCCGTCCGGGCTTACCCGGCTCCGGCCGTCCTGTCTACCCGCTCCGGCCGTCTCGTCTACCCACCTCCGGAGCATCGGCAGGACCGCCGTGCTTCGCCCGGGCTACCGGTTTTTCCGGCCGCGTCGGGCCGTCAGGTCTACCCCTCTCCGGGCGGTCTTTGTTCGTTTTTCCAGCGGGACGGGTAGACCTGGCGGCCGCCTCCGCTCCTGGTTCTCACCGAAGGGGTCGCTGCTTTGCGCTGCCTCCGGTTATGTCCTCGTAAGAGGCGGCGTCGTTGGCGCGCCCCCTCCGCTGGTGACTTCTCCGAGTTGGAAGCTAGGGCGCCCTCGGACTCACCTGTACATACTATAGGGGCGAGCGGTGACTCGCCACTGAGGGCACGGCTGGCGAGCGGCTAAGTTGGGCTGCGCACGATCCGTTTCGGCCGCTTCGCCGGAGGAGTCGCATTTTCCCGGTTGCACTCTCTCCGATCATGCTTTCCGCTTATCTCGTTTTTCCGCTTTTCTCTGGTCGCCGCTGCACCGGGGTGTGAGTCGTTCGCCGCGGGGTGAGCGCAAGAGGTGGTGCGGCGTGTGTCAGGCTGATGGTCTCGTTGTCGAACGCTGAGAAGGGGAAGTCGAGCGTGCCGCGACTTTCCCCTGGTCCCGGCTGTCCAGGCACGGATGGGCTCGGTGTCTCGGAGCGGTGGGTGATGCTTAGCGAGGCTCGTCTCGGCAGGCGCGTCTGAGGGGCTACTCGGCAGGGCCGGCTCTGCCGGTGCGCCAGCCGGTGTTGCACCCCTCTCCCCGGACGCTGCCTGGTCGTTCGTACCGCTCCGGCCCTTCTCCCCACGGGGTTGGGCGGTGGGTTGCCGCGTGGTGGCCGTTGCTGTCCCAGGAGAACCGTGGCCGCGGGGGCCTCGGTACCCTTTTATTTTTTTCTTTCCTGATCGATGAGGCTCTCTGGGTCGCGTCGGAGAGGGCCCCCGGCGGGCCGGCTCTTCCGCGCTCCCTGTAACGGGGAATCCGCGGCGGGGTTCGGTGTTCAGGCAGGGCGGTCTCCTCTCCTACTCGCTTCCCGGCGGCGTGTGAGGTGTGCGGCTCTCGTTCCCCCGAGCGC
>JAUNZM010002325.1:0-28509 GCA_033459285.1 Clamator glandarius
GACTACTGGGGGTCCTGAAGAGTCCTAGGGGGCACCTATGGGTGATTAGAGGGGTGTCTGGGGGTCCCATGGGTGCTGGGGGGTGTCCTGAAGAGTCCTAGGGGGCACCTGTGGGTGATTAGAGGGGGGCCTGGGGGTCCCATGGGTGCTGGGGGGGGTCCTGAAGAGTCCTAGAGGGCACCTGTGGGTGATTAGAGGGGGGGCCTGGGGTCCCATGGGACTAGTGGGGGTCCTGAAGAGTCCTAGGGGGCACCTATGGCTGATTAGAGGGGTGTCTGGGGGTCCCATGGGGACTAGGGGGGGTCCTGAAGAGTCCTAGGGGCACCTATGGGTGATTAGAGGGGTGTCTGGGGGTCCCATGGGTGCTGGGGGGGGTCCTGAAGAGTCCTAGGGGGCACCTGTGGGTGATTAGAGGGGTGTCTGGGGGTCCCATGGGTGCTGGGAGGGTCCTGAAGAGTCCTAGGGGGCACCTGTGGGTGATTAGAGGGGTGTCTGGGGGTCCCATGGGTGCTGGGGGGGGTCCCGAAGAGTCCTAGGGGGCACCTGTGGGTGATTAGAGGGGTGTCTGGGGGTCCCATGGGTGCTGGGGGGGGTCCTGAAGAGTCCTAGGGGGCACCTATGGGTGATTAGAGGGGTGTCTGGGGGTCCCATGAGTGCGGGGGGGGGTCCCAAAGAGTCCTAGAGGGCACCTATGGGTGATTAGAGGGGTGTCTGGGGGTCCCATGGGTGCTGGGGGGGTCCTGAAGAGTCCTAGAGGGCACCTATGGGTGATTAGAGGGGTGTCTGGGGGTCCCATGGGTGCTGGGGGGGGTCCTGAAGAGTCCTAGAGGGCACCTGTGGGTGATTAGAGAGGTGTCTGGGGGTCCCATGGGTGCTGGGGGGGGTCCTGAAGAGTCCTAGGGGGCACCTATGGGTGATTAGAGGGGTGTCTGGGGGTCCCATGTGTGCTGGGGGGGTCCCGAAGAGTCCTAGAGGGCACCTGTGGGTGATTAGAGGACTGTCTGGGGGTCCCATGGGTGCTGGGGGGGTCCCGAAGAGTCCTAGGGGGCACCTGTGGGTGATTAGAGGGGGGCCTGGGGGTCCCATGGGTGCTGGGGGGGGGTCCCGAAGAGTCCTAGGGGGCACCTATGGGTGATTAGAGGGTTGCCTGGGGGTCCCATGGGTGCTGGGGGGGGCCCAAAGAGTCCTAGGGGGCACCTATGGGTGATTAGAGGCGGGCCTGGGGGTCCCATGGGTGCTGGGGGGGGTCCCAAAGAGACATAGAGGGCACCTGTGGGTGATTAGAGGGGTGTCTGGGGGTCCCATGTGTGCTGGGGGGTGTCCTGAAGAGTCCTAGGGGGCACCTGTGGGTGATTAGAGGGGGGCCTGGGGGTCCCATGGGTGCTGGGGGGGGTCCTGAAGAGTCCTAGAGGGCACCTGTGGGTGATTAGAGGGGGGCCCTGGGGGTCCCAGGGGGACTAGTGGGGGTCCTGAAGAGTTCCTAGGGGGCACCTATGGGTGATTAGAGGGGTGTCTGGGGGTCCCATGGGGACTAGAGGGGGTCCTGAAGAGTCCTAGGGGGCACCTATGGGTGATTAGAGGGGTGTCTGGGGGTCCCATGTGTGCTGGGGGGGGTCCCGAAGAGTCCTAGAGGGCACCTGTGGGTGATTAGAGGGGGGCCTGGGGGTCCCATGGGTGCTGGGGGGGGTCCTGAAGAGTCCTAGGGGGCACCTGTGGGTGATTAGAGGGGTGTCTGGGGGTCCCATGGGTGCTGGGGGGGGTTCCGAAGAGTCCTAGGGGGCACCTATGGGTGAGTAGAGAGGGGTGTCTGGGGGTCCCATGGGTGCTGGGGGGGGTCCTGAAGAGTCCTAGGGGGCACCTATGGGTGATTAGAGGGGTGTCTGGGGGTCCCATGTGTGCTGGGGGGGGTCCCGAAGAGTCCTAGAGGGCACCTGTGGGTGATTAGAGGGGGGCCTGGGGGTCCCATGGGTGCTGGGGGGGGTCCTGAAGAGTCCTAGGGGGCACCTATGGGTGATTAGAGGGGGTGTCTGGGGGTCCCATGGGTGCTGGGGGGGGGTCCTGAAGAGTCCTAGAGGGCACCTGTGGGTGATTAGAGAGGTGTCTGGGGGTCCCATGGGTGCTGGGGGGGGGTCCTGAAGAGTCCTAGGGGGCACCTATGGGTGATTAGAGGGGTGTCTGGGGGTCCCATGTGTGCTGGGGGGGGTCCCGAAGAGTCCTAGAGGGCACCTGTGGGTGATTAGAGGACTGTCTGGGGGTCCCATGGGTGCTGGGGGGGGTCCCGAAGAGTCCTAGGGGGCACCTGTGGGTGATTAGAGGGGGGCCTGGGGGTCCCATGGGTGCTGGGGGGGGTCCCGAAGAGTCCCTAGGGGGGCACCTATGGGGTGATTAGAGGGTTGCCTGGGGGTCCCATGGGTGCTGGGGGGGGCCCAAAGAGTCCTAGGGGGCACCTATGGGTGATTAGAGGCGGGCCTGGGGGTCCCATGGGTGCTGGGGGGGTCCCAAAGAGACATAGAGGGCACCTGTGGGTGATTAGAGGGGTGTCTGGGGGTCCCATGTGTGCTGGGGGGTGTCCTGAAGAGTCCTAGGGGGCACCTGTGGGTGATTAGAGGGGGGCCTGGGGGTCCCATGGGTGCTGGGGGGGGTCCTGAAGAGTCCTAGAGGGCACCTGTGGGTGATTAGAGGGGGGCCTGGGGGTCCCAGGGGGACTAGTGGGGGTCCTGAAGAGTCCTAGGGGGCACCTATGGGTGATTAGAGGGGTGTCTGGGGGTCCCATGGGGACTAGAGGGGGTCCTGAAGAGTCCTAGGGGGCACCTATGGGTGATTAGAGGGGTGTCTGGGGGTCCCATGTGTGCTGGGGGGGGTCCCGAAGAGTCCTAGAGGGCACCTGTGGGTGATTAGAGGGGGGCCTGGGGGTCCCATGGGTGCTGGGGGGGGTCCTGAAGAGTCCTAGGGGGCACCTGTGGGTGATTAGAGGGGTGTCTGGGGGTCCCATGGGTGCTGGGGGGGGTTCCGAAGAGTCCTAGGGGGCACCTATGGGTGAGTAGAGGGGTGTCTGGGGGTCCCATGGGTGCTGGGGGGGGTCCTGAAGAGTCCTAGGGGGCACCTATGGGTGATTAGAGGGGTGTCTGGGGGTCCCATGTGTGCTGGGGGGGGTCCCGAAGAGTCCTAGAGGGCACCTGTGGGTGATTAGAGGGGGGCCTGGGGGTCCCATGGGTGCTGGGGGGGGTCCTGAAGAGTCCTAGGGGGCACCTGTGGGTGATTAGAGGGGTGTCTGGGGGTCCCATGGGTGCTGGGGGGGGTTCCGAAGAGTCCTAGGGGGCACCTATGGGTGATTAGAGGGGTGTCTGGGGGTCCCATGGGTGCTGGGGGGGTCCCAAAGAGACCTAGAGGGCACCTGTGGGTGATTAGAGGGGTGTCTGGGGGTCCCATGGGTGCTGGGGGGGGTCCCGAAGAGTCCTAGGGGGCACCTGTGGGTGATTAGAGGGGGGGCCTGGGGGTCCATGGGTGCTGGGGGGGGTCCTGAAGAGTTCTAGAGGGCACCTGTGGGTGATTAGAGGGGGGCCTGGGGGTCCCATGGGGACTACTGGGGGTCCTGAAGAGTCCTAGGGGGCACCTATGGGTGATTAGAGGGGTGTCTGGGGGTCCCATGGGTGCTGGGGGGGTCCCAAAGCGACCTAGAGGGCACCTGTGGGTGATTAGAGGGGTGTCTGGGGGTCCCATGTGTGCTGGGGGGTGTCCTGAAGAGTCCTAGGGGGCACCTGTGGGTGATTAGAGGGGGGCCTGGGGGTCCCATGGGTGCTGGGGGGGGTCCTGAAGAGTCCTAGAGGGCACCTGTGGGTGATTAGAGGGGGGCCTGGGGGTCCCATGGGGACTAGTGGGGGTCCTGAAGAGTCCCTAGGGGGCACCTATGGCTGATTAGAGGGGTGTCTGGGGGTCCCATGGGGACTAGGGGGGGTCCTGAAGAGTCCTAGGGGGCACCTATGGGTGATTAGAGGGGTGTCTGGGGGTCCCATGGGTGCTGGGGGGGGTCCTGAAGAGTCCTAGGGGGCACCTGTGGGTGATTAGAGGGGTGTCTGGGGGTCCCATGGGGACTAGGAGGGGTCCCGAAGAGTCCTAGGGGGCACCTGTGGGTGATTAGAGGGGTGTCTGGGGGTCCCATGGGTGCTGGGGGGGGGTCCCGAAGAGTCCTAGAGTGCACCTGTGGGTGATTAGAGGGGTGTCTGGGGGTCCCATGGGTGCTGGGGGGGGGTCCTGAAGAGTCCTAGGGGGCACCTGTGGGTGATTAGAGGGGTGTCTGGGGGTCCCATGTGTGCTGGGGGGGGTCCCGAAGAGTCCTAGAGTGCACCTGTGGGTGATTAGAGGGGTGTCTGGGTGTCCCATGGGTGCTGGGGGGGGGTCCTGAAGAGTCCTAGAGGGCACCTGTGGGTGATTAGAGGGGGGGCCTGGGGGTCCCATGGGGACTAGGGAGGGTCCTGAAGAGTCCTAGGGGGCACCTGTGGGTGATTAGAGGGGTGTCTGGGGGTCCCATGGGTGCTGGTGGGGGTCCTGAAGAGTCCTAGGGGGCACCTGTGGGTGATTAGAGGGGGGCCTGGGGGTCCCATGGGTGCTGGGGGGGGGCCTGAAGAGTCCTAGGGGCACCTGTGGGTGATTAGAGGGGTGTCTGGGGGTCCCATGGGTGCTGGGGGGGGTCCTGAAGAGTTTTGAGGGCACCTATGGGTGATTAGAGGGGTGTCTGGGGGTCCCATGGGGATTAGTGGGGTCCCGAAGAGTTCTAGGGGGCACCTATGGGTGATTAGAGGGGTGTCTGGGGGTCCCATGGGTGCTGGGGGGGGGGGGTCACGAAGAGTCCTAGAGGGCACCTGTGGGTGATTAGAGGGTGTCTGGGGGTCCCATGGGTGCTGGGGGGGGTCCCGAAGAGTCCTAGGGGGCACCTATGGGTGATTAGAGGGGTGTCTGGGTGTCCCATGGGGTCTAGCGGGGGTCCTGAAGAGTCCTAGGGGGCACCTATGGGTGATTAGAGGGGTGTCTGGGGGTCCCATGGGGACTAGGAGGGGTCATGAAGAGTCCTGGGGGCACCTGTGGGTGATTAGAGGGGGGTCTGGGGGTCCCATGGGTGCTGGGGGGGGGGTCACGAAGAGTCCTAGAGGGCACCTGTGGGTGATTAGAGGGGTGTCTGGGGGTCCCATGGGTGCTGGGGGGGGTCCCGAAGAGTCCTAGGGGGCACCTATGGGTGATTGGAGGGGTGTCTGGGGGTCCCATGGGTGCTTGGGGGGGGTCCTGAAGAGTCCTAGGGGGGCACCTATGGGTGGTTAGAGGGGTGTCTGGGGGTCCCATGGGGACTAAGGGGGGTCCTGAAGAGTCCTAGAGGGCACCTGTGGGTGATTAGAGGGGTGTCTGGGGGTCCCATGGGTGCTGGGGGGGGGGGGTCACGAAGAGTCCTAGAGGGCACCTGTGGGTGATTAGAGGGGTGTCTGGGGGTCCCATGGGTGCTGGGGGGGGTCCCGAAGAGTCCTAGGGGGCACCTATGGGTGATTAGAGGGGTGTCTGGGGGTCCCATGGGTGCTGGGGGGGTCCCGAAGAGTCCTAGAGGGCACCTGTGGGTGATTAGAGGACTGTCTGGGGGTCCCATGGGTGCTGGGGGGGGTCCTGAAGAGTCCTAGAAGGCACCTGTGGGTGATTAGAGGTGTGTCTGGGGGTCCCATGGGTGCTGGGGGGGGTCCCGAAGAGTCTTAGAGGGCACCTGTGGGTGATTAGAGGGGGGCCTGAGGGTCCCATGGGTGCTGGGGGGGGTCCCGAAGAGTCCTAGGGGGCACGTATGGGTGATTAGAGGGGTGTCTGGGGGTCCCATGGGTGCTGGGGGGGGTCCTGAAGAGTCCTAGAGGGCACCTGTGGGTGATTAGAGGGGTGTCTGGGGGTCCCATGGGTGCTGAGGGGGGTCCCGAAGAGTCCTAGGGGGCACCTATGGGTGATTAGAGGGGTGTCTGGGGGTCCCATGTATGCTGGGGGGGGTCCTGAAGAGTCCTAGGGGGCACCTATGGGTGATTAGAGGGGTGTCTGGGGGTACCATGGGTGCTGGGGGGGTCCCAAAGAGTCCTAGAGAGCACCTGTGGGTGATTAGAGGGGTGTCTGGGGGTCCCATGGGTGCTGCGGGGGGTCCCGAAGAGTCCTAGGGGGCACCTATGGGTGATTAGAGGGGTGTCTGGGGGTCTCATGGGTGCTGGGGGGGGTCCTGAAGAGTCCTAGGGGGCACCTGTGGGTGATTAGAGGGGTGTCTGGGGGTACCATGGTTGCTGGGGGGGGTCCCGAAGAGTCCTAGGGGGCACCTATGGGTGATTAGAGGGGTGTCTGGGGGTCCCATGGGTGCTCTGGGGGCTCCTGAAGAGTCCTAGGGGGCACCTGTGGGTGATTAGAGGGGTGTCTGGGGGTCCCATGGGTGCTGGGGGGGGTCCCGAAGAGTCCTAGGGGGCACCTATGGCTGATTAGAGGGGTGTCTGGGGGTCCCATGGGGACTAGGGGGGGTCCTGAAGAGTCCTAGGGGGCACCTATGGGTGATTAGAGGGGTGTCTGGGGGTCCCATGGGTGCTGGGGGGGGTCCTGAAGAGTCCTAGGGGGCACCTGTGGGTGATTAGAGGGGTGTCTGGGGGTCCCATGGGGACTAGGAGGGGTCCCGAAGAGTCCTAGGGGGCACCTGTGGGTGATTAGAGGGGTGTCTGGGGGTCCCATGGGTGCTGGGGGGGGTCCCGAAGAGTCCTAGAGTGCACCTGTGGGTGATTAGAGGGGTTGTCTGGGTGTCCCATGGGTGCTGGGGGGGGTCCTGAAGAGTCCTAGGGGGCACCTGTGGGTGATTAGAGGGGTGTCTGGGGGTCCCATGTGTGCTGGGGGGGGTCCCGAAGAGTCCTAGAGGGCACCTGTGGGTGATTAGAGGGGGGCCTGGGGGTCCCATGGGGACTAGGGAGGGTCCTGAAGAGTCCTAGGGGGCACCTGTGGGTGATTAGAGGGGTGTCTGGGGGTCCCATGGGTGCTGGTGGGGGTCCTGAAGAGTCCTAGGGGGCACCTGTGGGTGATTAGAGGGGGGCCTGGGGGTCCCATGGGTGCTGGGGGGGGGCCTGAAGAGTCCTAGGGGGCACCTGTGGGTGATTAGAGGGGTGTCTGGGGGTCCCATGGGTGCTGGGGGGGGTCCTGAAGAGTTTTGAGGGCACCTATGGGTGATTAGAGGGGTGTCTGGGGGTCCCATGGGGATTAGTGGGGGTCCCGAAGAGTTCTAGGGGGCACCTATGGGTGATTAGAGGGGTGTCTGGGTGTCCCATGGGGACTAGGGGGGTCCTGAAGAGTCCTAGGGGGCACCTATGGGTGATTAGAGGGGGTGTCTGGGTGTCCCATGGGGTCTAGCGGGGGTCCTGAAGAGTCCTAGGGGGCACCTATGGGTGATTAGAGGGGTGTCTGGGGGTCCCATGGGGACTAGGAGGGGTCATGAAGAGTCCTGGGGGGCACCTGTGGGTGATTAGAGGGGTGTCTGGGGGTCCCATGGGTGCTGGGGGGGGGGTCACGAAGAGTCCTAGAGGGCACCTGTGGGTGATTAGAGGGGTGTCTGGGGGTCCCATGGGTGCTGGGGGGGGTCCCGAAGAGTCCTAGGGGGCACCTATGGGTGATTGGAGGGGTGTCTGGGGGTCCCATGGGTGCTTGGGGGGGGTCCTGAAGAGTCCTAGGGGGCACCTATGGGTGGTTAGAGGGGTGTCTGGGGGTCCCATGGGGACTAAGGGGGGTCCTGAAGAGTCCTAGAGGGCACCTGTGGGTGATTAGAGGGGTGTCTGGGGGTCCCATGGGTGCTGGGGGGGGGGTCACGAAGAGTCCTAGAGGGCACCTGTGGGTAATTAGAGGGGTGTCTGGGGGTCCCATGGGTGCTGGGGGGGGTCCCGAAGAGTCCTAGGGGGCACCTATGGGTGATTAGAGGGGTGTCTGGGGGTCCCATGGGTGCTGGGGGGGTCCCAAAGAGTCCTAGAGGGCACCTGTGGGTGATTAGAGGACTGTCTGGGGGTCCCATGGGTGCTGGGGGGGGTCCTGAAGAGTCCTAGGGGGCACGTATGGGTGATTAGAGGGGTGTCTGGGGGTCCCATGGGTGCTGGGGGGGGTCCCGAAGAGTCTTAGAGGGCACCTGTGGGTGATTAGAGGGGGGCCTGAGGGTCCCATGGGTGCTGGGGGGGGTCCCGAAGAGTCCTAGGGGGCACGTATGGGTGATTAGAGGGGTGTCTGGGGGTCCCATGGGTGCTGGGGGGGGTCCTGAAGAGTCCTAGGGGGCACCTGTGGGTGATTAGAGGGGTGTCTGGGGGTCCCATGGGTGCTGAGGGGGGTCCCGAAGAGTCCTAGGGGGCACCTATGGGTGATTAGAGGGGTGTCTGGGGGTCCAATGGGTGCTGGGGGGGTCCCAAAGAGTCCTAGGGGGCACCTGTGGGTGTTTAGAGGGGTGTCTGGGGGTCCCATGTATGCTGGGGGGGGTCCTGAAGAGTCCTAGGGGGCACCTATGGGTGATTAGAGGGGTGTCTGGGGGTACCATGGGTGCTGGGGGTGGTCCCGAAGAGACCTAGGGGGCACCTGTGGGTGATTAGAGGGGTGTCTGGGGGTCCCATGGGTGCTGCGGGGGGTCCCGAAGAGTCCTAGGGGGCACCTATGGGTGATTAGAGGGGTGTCTGGGGGTCTCATGGGTGCTGGGGGGGGTCCTGAAGAGTCCTAGGGGGCACCTGTGGGTGATTAGAGGGGTGTCTGGGGGTACCATGGTTGCTGGGGGGGGTCCCGAAGAGTCCTAGGGGGCACCTATGGGTGATTAGAGGGGTGTCTGGGGGTCCCATGGGTGCTCTGGGGGCTCCTGAAGAGTCCTAGGGGGCACCTGTGGGTGATTAGAGGGGTGTCTGGGGGTCCCATGGGTGCTGGGGGGGTCCTGAAGAGTCCTAGAGGGCACCTGTGGGTGATTAGAGGGGGGCCTCGGGGTCCCATGGGTGCTGGGGGGGGTCCCGAAGAGTCCTAGAGGGCACCTGTGGGTGATTAGATGGGTGTCTGGGGGTCCTATGGGTGCTGGGGGGGTCCTGAAGACTCCTAGGGGGCACCTATGGGTGATTAGAGGGGTGTCTGGGGGTCCCATGGGTGCTGGGGGGGGTCCCGAAGAGTCCTAGAGGGCACCTGTGGGTGATTAGAGGACTGTCTGGGGGTCCCATGGGTGCTGGGGGGGGTCCTGAAGAGTCCTAGAAGGCACCTGTGGGTGATTAGAGGTGTGTCTGGGGGTCCCATGGGTGCTGGGGGGCGTCCCGAAGAGTCCTAGAGGGCACCTGTGGGTGATTAGAGGACTGTCTGGGGGTCCCATGGGTGCTGGGGGGGGGTCCTGAAGAGTCCTAGAAGGCACCTGTGGGTGATTAGAGGGGTGTCTGGGGGTCCCATGGGTGCTGGGGGGGGTCCCGAAGAGTCCTAGGGGGCACCTGTGGGTGATTAGAGGGGTGTCTTGGGGTCCCATGGGTGCTGGGGGGGGTCCTAAAGAGTCCTAGAGGGCACCTGTGGGTGATTAGAGGGGTGTCTGGGGGTCCCATGGGTGCTGGGGGGGGTCATGAGGAGCCCTAGAGGGCACCTGTGGGTGATTAGACGGGGGCCTGGGGGTGCCATTGGGACTAGTGGGGGTCCCGGAGAGTCCTAGGGGGCACGTATGGGTGATTAGAGGGGTGCCTGGGGGTCCCATGGGTGCTGGGGGGGTCCTGAAGAGTCCTAGGGGGCACCTGTGGGTGATTAGAGGGGTGTCTGCGGGTCTCATGGGGACTAGGGGGGGTCCCGAAGAGTCCTAGGGGGCACCTGTGGGTGATTAGAGGGGTGTCTGCGGGGCTCATGGGGACTAGGGGGGGTCCCGAAGAGTCCTAGAGGGCACCTGTGGGTGATTAGAGGGGTGTCTGGGGGTCCCATGGGTGCTGGGGCGGGTCCCGAAGAGTCCTAGAGGGCACCTGTGGGTGATTAGAGGGGTGTCTGGGGGTACCATGGGTGCTGGGGGGGGTCCCGAAGAGTCTTAGGGGGCACCTATGGGTGATTAGAGGGGTGTCTGGGGGTCCCATGGGTGCTGGGGGGGGTCCTGAAGAGTCCTAGAGGGCACCTGTGGGTGTTTAGAGGGGTGTCTGGGGGTCCCATGGGGACTAGGAGGGGTCCTGAAGAGTCCTAGGGGGCACCTATGGGTGATTAGAGGGGTGTCTGGGGGTCCCATGGGTGCTGGGGGGGTCCCAAAGAGTCCTAGAGGGCACCTGTGGGTGATTAGAGGACTGTCTGGGGGTCCCATGGGTGCTGGGGGGGGTCCTGAAGAGTCCTAGGGGGCACCTGTGGGTGATTAGAGGGGTGTCTGCGGGTCTCATGGGGACTAGGGGGGGTCCCGAAGAGTCCTAGAGGGCACCTGTGGGTGATTAGAGGGGTGTCTGGGGGTCCTATGGGTGCTGGGGGGGTCCTGAAGAGTCCTAGAGGGCACCTGTGGGTGATTAGAGGGGTGCCTGGAGGTCCCATTGGGACTAGTGGGGGTCCCGAAGAGTCCTAGGGGGCACCTGTGGGTGATTAGAGGGGTGCCTGGGGGTCCCATGAGTGCTGGGGGGGGGTCCTGAAGAGTCCTAGGGGGCACCTGTGGGTGATTAGAGGGGTGTCTGCGGGGCTCATGGGGACTAGGGGGGGTCCCGAAGAGTCCTAGAGGGCACCTGTGGGTGATTAGAGGGGTGTCTGGGGGTCCCATGGGTGCTGGGGCGGGTCCCGAAGAGTCCTAGAGGGCACCTGTGGGTGATTAGAGCGGTGTCTGGGGGTCCTATGGGTGCTGGGGGGGTCCTGAAGAGTCCTAGGGGGCACCTATGTGTGATTAGAGGGGTGTCTGGGGGTCCCATGGGTGCTGGGGGGGGTCCCAAAGAGTCCTAGAGGGCACCTGTGGGTGATTAGAGGGGTGTCTGGGGGTCCCATGGGTGCTGGGGGGGGTCCCGAAGAGTCTTAGGGGGCACCTATGGGTGATTAGAGGGGTGTCTGGGGGTCCCATGGGTGCTGGGGGGGGTCCTGAAGAGTCCTAGAGGGCACCTGTGGGTGTTTAGAGGGGTGTCTGGGGATCCCATGGGGACTAGGAGGGGTCCTGAAGAGTCCTAGGGGGCACCTATGGGTGATTAGAGGGGTGTCTGGGGGTCCCATGGGTGCTGGGGGGGTCCCAAAGAGTCCTAGAGGGCACCTGTGGGTGTTTAGAGGGGTGTCTGGGGGTCCCATGTATGTTGGGGGGGGTCCCAAAGAGTCCTAGGGGGCACCTTTGGGTGATTAGAGGGGTGTCTGGGGGTACCATGGTTGCTGGGTGGTCCCAAAGAGTCCTAGAGAGCACCTGTGGGTGAATAGAGGGGTGTCTGGGGGTCCCATGGGTGCTGGGGGGGGTCCCGAAGAGTCCTAGGGGGCACCTATGGGTGATTAGAGGGGTGTCTGGGGGTCCCATGGGTGCTGGGGGGGGTCCTGAAGAGTCCTAGAGGGCACCTGTGGGTGATTAGAGGGGTGCCTTGGGGTCCCATGGGTGCTGGGGGGGGTCCTGAAGAGTCCTAGGGGGCACCTGTGGGTGATTAGAGGGGTGTCTGGGGGTCCCATGGGTGTTGGGGGGGGTCCTGAAGAGTCCTAGGGGGCACCTATGGGTGATTAGAGGGGTGTCTGGGGGTCCCATGGGTGCTGGGGGGGGTCCTGAAGAGTCCTAGAGGGCACCTGTGGGTGATTAGAGGGGTGTCTGGGGGTCCCATGGGTGCTGGGGGGGGTCCTGAAGAGTCCTAGAGGGCACCTGTGGGTGATTAGAGGGGGGCCTGGGGGTCCCATTGGGACTAGTGGGGGTCCCGAAGAGACCTAGGGGGCACCTGTGGGTGATTAGAGGGGTGTCTGCGGGGCTCATGGGGACTAGGGGGGGTCCCGAAGAGTCCTAGAGGGCACCTGTGGGTGATTAGAGGGGTGTCTGGGGGTCCCATGTGTGCTGGGGGGGGTCCTGAAGAGTCCTAGGCGGCACCTGTGGGTGATTAGAGGGGTGTCTGGGGGTCCCATGGGGACTAGGAGGGGTCCTGAAAAGTCCTAGGGGGCACCTATGGGTGATTAGAGGGTTGTCTGGGGGTCCCATGTGTGCTGGGGGGGGTCCCGAATAGTCCTAGGGGGCACCTGTGGGTGATTAGAGGGGGGCCTGGGGGTCCCATGGGTGCTGGGGGGGGTCCTGAAGAGTCCTAGGGGGCACCTGTGGGTGATTAGAGGGGTGTCTGGGGGTCCCATGGGTGCTGAGGGGGGTCCTGAAGAGTCCTAGGGGGCACCTATGGGTGATTAGAGGGGTGTCTGGGGGTCCCATGGGTGCTGGGGGGGTCCCGAAGACTCCTAGGGGGCACCTGTGGGTGATTAGAGGGGGGCCTGGGGGTCCCATGGGTGCTGGGGGGGGTCCTAAAGAGTCCTAGAGGGCACCTGTGGGTGATTAGAGGACTGTCTGGGGGTCCCATGGGTGCTGGGGGGGGTCATGAAGAGTCCTAGAAGGCACCTGTGGGTGATTAGAGGGGTGTCTGGGGGTCCCATGGGTGCTGGGGGGGGTCCCGAAGAGTCCTAGGGGGCACCTGTGTGTGATTAGAGGGGTGTCTGGGGGTCCCATGGGTGCTGGGGGGGGTCCTAAAGAGTCCTAGAGGGCACCTGTGGGTGATTAGAGGGGTGTCTGGGGGTCCCATGGGTGCTGGGGGGGGGTCATGAGGAGCCCTAGAGGGCACCTGTGGGTGATTAGACGGGGGCCTGGGGGTCCCATTGGGACTAGTGGGGGTCCCGAAGAGTTCTCGGGGGCACGTATGGGTGATTAGAGGGGTGCCTGGGGGTTCCCATGGGTGCTGGGGGGGTCCTGAAGAGTCCTAGGGGGCACCTGTGGGTGATTAGAGGGGTGTCTGCGGGTCTCATGGGGACTAGGGGGGGTCCCGAAGAGTCCTAGAGGGCACCTGTGGGTGATTAGAGGGGTGTCTGGGGGTCCTATGGGTGCTGGGGGGGTCCTGAAGAGTCCTAGAGGGCACCTGTGGGTGATTAGAGGGGTGCCTGGAGGTCCCATTGGGACTAGTGGGGGTCCCGAAGAGTCCTAGGGGGCACCTGTGGGTGATTAGAGGGGTGCCTGGGGGTCCCATGAGTGCTGGGGGGGGGGTCCTGAAGAGTCCTAGGGGGCACCTGTGGGTGATTAGAGGGGTGTCTGGGGGTCCCATGAGTGCTGGGGGGGGGTCCTGAAGAGTCCTAGGGGGGCACCTGTGGGTGATTAGAGGGGTGTCTGGGGGTCCCATGGGTGCTGGGGCGGGTCCCGAAGAGTCCTAGAGGGCACCTGTGTGTGATTAGAGCGGTGTCTGGGGGTCCTATGGGTGCTGGGGGGGTCCCGAAGAGTCCTAGAGGGCACCTGTGGGTGATTAGAGGGGTGTCTGGGGGTCCCCATGGGTGCTGGGGGGGGGTCCTGAAGAGTCCTAGAGGGCACCTGTGGGTGATTAGAGGGGGGCCTGGGGGTCCCATGGGGACTACTGGGGGTCCTGAAGAGTCCTAGGGGGCACCTGTGGGTGATTAGAGGGGTGTCTGGGGGTCCCATGGGTGCTGGGGGGGGTCCCAAAGAGTCCTAGAGGGCACCTGTGGGTGATTAGAGGGGTGTCTGGGGGTCCCATGGGTGCTGGGGGGGGTCCCGAAGAGTCTTAGGGGGCACCTATGGGTGATTAGAGGGGTGTCTGGGGGTCCATGGGTGCTGGGGGGGGTCCTGAAGAGTCCTAGAGGGCACCTGTGGGTGTTTAGAGGGGTGTCTGGGGGTCCCATGGGGACTAGGAGGGGTCCTGAAGAGTCCTAGGGGCACCTATGGGTGATTAGAGGGGTGTCTGGGGGTCCCATGGGTGCTGGGGGGGTCCCAAAGAGTCCTAGAGGGCACCTGTGGGTTGTGTTTAGAGGGGTGTCTGGGGGTCCCATGTATGTTGGGGGGGGTCCCAAAGAGTCCTAGGGGGCACCTTTGGGTGATTAGAGGGGTGTCTGGGGGTACCATGGTTGCTGGGGGGGTCCCAAAGAGTCCTAGAGAGCACCTGTGGGTGAATAGAGGGGTGTCTGGGGGTCCCATGGGTGCTGGGGGGGGTCCCGAAGAGTCCTAGGGGGCACCTATGGGTGATTAGAGGGGTGTCTGGGGGTCCCATGGGTGCTGGGGGGGGTCCTGAAGAGTCCTAGAGGGCACCTGTGGGTGATTAGAGGGGTGCCTTGGGGTCCCATGGGTGCTGGGGGGGGTCCTGAAGAGTCCTAGGGGGCACCTATGGGTGATTAGAGGGGTGTCTGGGGGTCCCATGGGTGCTGGGGGGGGTCCTGAAGAGTCCTAGAGGGCACCTGTGGGTGATTAGAGGGGGGCCTGGGGGTCCCATGGGGACTAGTGGGGGTCCCGAAGAGTCCTAGGGGGCACCTGTGGGTGATTAGAGGGGTGTCTGGGGGTCCCATGGGGAATAGGGGGAGTCCTCAAGAGTCCTAGAGGGCACCTGTGGGTGATTAGAGGGGTGTCTGGGGGTCCCATGGGTGCTGGGGGGGGTCCCGAAGAGTCCTAGAGGGCACCTGTGGGTGATTAGAGGGGTGTCTGGGGGTCCCATGTGGACTAGTGGGGGTTCCAAAGAGTCCTAGGGGGCACCTGTGGGTGATTAGAGGGGTGTCTGGGGGTCCCATGGGTGCTGGGGGGGGTCCCGAAGAGTCCTAGGGGGCACCTGTGGGTGATTAGAGGGGTGTCTGGGGGTCCCATGGGTGCTCGGGGGGGTCCCGAAGACTCCTAGGGGGCACCTATGGGTGATTAGAGGGGTGCCTGGGGGTCCCATGGGTGCTGGGGGAGTCCCAAAGAGTCCTAGAGGGCACCTGTGGGTGTTTAGAGGGGTGTCTGGGGGTCCCATGGGTGCTGGGGGGGGGTCCTGAAGAGTCCTAGGGGGCACCTATGGGTGATTAGAGGGGTGTCTGGGGGTCCCATGGGGACTAGGGGGGGTCCTGAAGAGTCCTAGGAGGTACCTGTGGGTGATTAGAGGGGTGTCTGGGGGTCCCATGGGTTCCGGGGGCGGACCCGAAGAGTCCTAGGGGGCACCTATGGGTGATTAGAGGGGTGTCTGGGGGTCCATGGGTGCTGGGGGGGGTCCTGAAGAGTCCTAGGAGGCATCTGTGGGTGATTAGAGGGGTGTCTGGGGGTCCCATGGGTGCTGGGGGGGGGTCCCGAAGAGTCCTAGGGGGCACCTATGGGTGATTAGAGGGGTGTCTGGGGGTCCCATGGGTGCTGGGGGGGGTCCCGAAGAGTCCTAGGGGGCACCTGTGGATGATTAGAGGGATGTCTGGGGGTCCCATGGGTGCTGGGGGGGGTCCCGAAGAGTCCTAGGGGGCACCTGTGGGTGATTAGAGGGGGGCATGGGGGTCCCATGGGTGCTGGGGGGGGTCCTCAAGAGTCCTAGAGGGCACCTGTGGGTGATTAGAGGGGTGTCTGTGGGTCCCATGGGTGCTGGGGGGGGTCCCGAAGAGTCCTAGAGGGCACCTGTGGGTGATTAGAGGGGTGTCTGGGGGTCCTATGGGTGCTGGGGGTGTCCCGAAGACTCCTAGGGGGCACCTATGGGTGATTAGAGGGGTGCCTGGGGGTCCCATGGGTGCTGGGGGGGGTCCCGAAGACTCCTAGGGGGCACCTATGGGTGATTAGAGGGGTGCCTGGGGGTCCCATGGGTGCTGGGGGGGTCCCAAAGAGGGCTAGAGGGCACCTGTGGGTGTTTAGAGGGGTGTCTGGGGGTCCCATGGGTGCTGGGGGGGGGTCCTGAAGGGTCCTAGAGGGCACCTGTGGGTGATTAGAGTGGGGCCTGGGGGTCCCATGGGGACTAGGGGGGGTCCTGAAGAGTCCTAGGGGGCACCTGTGGTTGATTAGAGGGGTGTCTGGGGGTCCCATGGGTGCTGGGGGCGGACCCGAAGAGTCCTAGGGGGCACCTATGGGTGATTAGAGGGGTGCCTGGGGGTCCCATGGGTGCTGGGGGGGGTCCTGAAGAGTCCTAGGGGGCACCTGTGGGTGATTAGAGGGGTGTCTGGGGGTCCCATGGGTGCTGGGGGGGGTCCTGAAGAGTCCTAGGGGGCACCTGTGGGTGATTAGAGGGGTGTCTGGGGGTCCCATGGGTGCTGGGGGGGGTCCCGAAGACTCCTAGGGGGCACCTGTGGGTGATTAGAGGGGGGCCTGGGGGTCCCATGGGTGCTGGGGGGGGTCATGAAGAGTCCTAGGGGGCACCTGTGGGTGATTAGAGGGGTGTCTGGGGGTCCCATGGGGACTAGTGGGGGTCCCGAAGAGTCCTAGGGGGCACCTGTGGGTGATTAGAGGGGTGTCTGGGGGTCCCATGGGTGCTGGGGGGGGTCCCAAAGAGTCCTAGGGGGCACCTGTGGGTGATTAGAGGGGTGTCTGGGGGTCCCATGGGGACTAGGGGTGGTCCCGAAGAGTCCTAGGGGGCACCTGTGGGTGATTAGAGGGGTGTCTGGGGGTCCCATGGGTGCTGGGGGGGGTCCTGAAGAGTCCTAGAGGGCACCTGTGGGTGATTAGAGGGTTGTCTGGGGGTCCCATGGGTGCTGGGGGGGGGTCCTGAAGAGTCCTAGGGGGCACCTGTGGGTGATTAGAGGGGTGTCTGGGGGTCCCATGGGTGCTGGGGGGGTCCCAAAGAGTCCTAGGGGGCACCTGTGGGTGATTAGGGGGGTGTCTGGGGGTCCCATGGGTGCTGGGGGGGGTCCCGAAGAGTCCTAGGGGGCACCTGTGGGTGATTAGAGGGGGGCCTGGGGGTCCCATGGGTGCTGGGGGGGGGTCCCGAAGAGTCCTAGACAGCACCTGTGGGTGATTAGAGGGGGGCATGGGGGTCCCATGGGTGCTGGGGGGGGTCCTCAAGAGTCCTAGAGGGCACCTGTGGGTGATTAGAGGGGTGTCTGTGGGTCCCATGGGTGCTGGGGGGGGTCCCGAAGAGTCCTAGAGGGCACCTGTGGGTGATTAGAGGGGTGTCTGGGGGTCCTATGGGTGCTGGGGGTGTCCCGAAGACTCCTAGGGGGCACCTATGGTTGATTAGAGGGGTGCCTGGGGGTCCCATGGGTGCTGGGGGGGGGTCCCGAAGACTCCTAGGGGGCACCTATGGGTGATTAGAGGGGTGCCTGGGGGTCCCATGGGTGCTGGGGGGGTCCCAAAGAGGGCTAGAGGGCACCTGTGGGTGTTTAGAGGGGTGTCTGGGGGTCCCATGGGTGCTGGGGGGGGGTCCTGAAGGGTCCTAGAGGGCACCTGTGGGTGATTAGAGTGGGGCCTGGGGGTCCCATGGGGACTAGGGGGGGTCCTGAAGAGTCCTAGGGGGCACCTGTGGTTGATTAGAGGGGTGTCTGGGGGTCCCATGGGTGCTGGGGGCGGACCCGAAGAGTCCTAGGGGGCACCTATGGGTGATTAGAGGGGTGCCTGGGGGTCCCATGGGTGCTGGGGGGGGTCCTGAAGAGTCCTAGGGGGCACCTGTGGGTGATTAGAGGGGTGTCTGGGGGTCCCATGGGTGCTGGGGGGGGTCCTGAAGAGTCCTAGGGGGCACCTGTGGGTGATTAGAGGGGTGTCTGGGGGTCCCATGGGTGCTGGGGGGGTCCCGAAGACTCCTAGGGGGCACCTGTGGGTGATTAGAGGGGGGCCTGGGGGTCCCATGGGTGCTGGGGGGGGTCATGAAGAGTCCTAGGGGGCACCTGTGGGTGATTAGAGGGGTGTCTGGGGGTCCCATGGGGACTAGTGGGGGTCCCGAAGAGTCCTAGGGGGCACCTATGGGTGATTAGAGGGGTGTCTGGGGGTCCCATGGGGACTAGTGGGGGTCCCGAAGAGTCCTAGGGGGCACCTGTGGGTGATTAGAGGGGTGTCTGGGGGTCCCATGTGGACTAGTGGGGGTCCCAAAGAGTCCTAGGGGGCACCTGTGGGTGATTAGAGGGGTGTCTGGGGGTCCCATGGGGACTAGGGTGGTCCCGAAGAGTCCTAGGGGGCACCTGTGGGTGATTAGAGCGGTGTCTGGGGGTCCCATGGGTGCTGGGGGGGGGTCCTGAAGAGTCCTAGAGGGCACCTGTGGGTGATTAGAGGGTTGTCTGGGGGTCCCATGGGTGCTGGGGGGGGGTCCTGAAGAGTCCTAGGGGGCACCTGTGGGTGATTAGAGGGGTGTCTGGGGGTCCCATGGGTGCTGGGGGGGTCCCAAAGAGTCCTAGGGGGCACCTGTGGGTGATTAGGGGGGTGTCTGGGGGTCCCATGGGTGCTGGGGGGGGTCCCGAAGAGTCCTAGGGGGCACCTGTGGGTGATTAGAGGGGGGCCTGGGGGTCCCATGGGTGCTGGGGGGGGGTCCCGAAGAGTCCTAGGGGGCACCTGTGGGTGATTAGAGGGGTGTCTGGGGGTCCCACGGGTGCTGGGGGGGGTCCTGAAGAGTCCTAGAGGGCCCCTGTGGGTGATTAGAGGGGTGTCTGGGGGTCCCATGGGGACTAGGGGGGGTCCTGAAGAGTCCTAGAGGGCACCTATGGGTGATTAGAGGGTTGTCTGGGGGTCCCATTGGTGCTGGGGGGGGTCCTGAAGAGTCCTAGAGGGCACCTATGGGTGATTAGAGGGGGGCGTGGGGGTCCCATGGGTGCTGGGAGGGGTCCTGAAGAGTCCTAGGGGGCACCTGTGGGTGATTAGAGGGGGGCCTGGGGGTCCCATGGGTGCTGGGGGGGGTCCTGAAGAGTCCTAGAGGGCACCTGTGTGTGATTAGAGGGCTGTCTGGGGGTCCCATGGGTGCTGGGGGGGGTCCCGAAGAGTCCTAGAGAGCACCTATGGGTGATTAGAGGGGTGTCTGTGGGTCCCACGGGTGCTGGGGGGGGTCCTGAAGAGTCCTAGGGGGCACCTATGGGTGATTAGAGGGGTGCCTGGGGGTCCTATGGTGACTACTGGGGGTCCTGAAGAGTCCTATGGGGCACCTATGGGTGATTAGAGGGGTGTCTGGGGGTCCATGGGGACTAGGAGGGGTCCTGAAGAGTCCTAGGGGGCACCTATGGGTGATTAGAGGGGGGCCTGGGGGTCCCATGGGTGCTGGGGGGGGTCCCGAAGAGTCCTAGAGGGCACATGTGGGTGATTAGAGGCGGGCCTGGGGGTCCCATGGGTGCTGGGGGGGGTCCTGAAGAGTCCTAGGGGGCACCTGTGGGTGATTAGAGGGGTGTCTGGGGGTCCCATGGGGACTAGGGGGGGTCCTGAAGAGTCCTAGAGGGCACCTATGGGTGATTAGAGGGGTGTCTGGGGGTCCCATGGGTGCTGGGGGGGGTCCTGAAGAGTCCTAGGGGGCACCTGTGGGTGATTAGAGGGGGGCCTGGGGGTCCCATGGGTGCTGGGGGGGGTCCTGAAGAGTCCTAGAGGGCACCTGTGGGTGATTAGAGGGGTGTCTGGGGGTCCTATGGGTGCTGGGTTGGTCCCGAAGAGTCCTATAGGGCACCTGTGAGTGATTAGAGAGGTGTCTGGGGGTCCCATGGGTGCTGGGGGGCGTCCTGAAGAGTCCTAGGGGGCACCTGTGGGTGATTAGAGGGGTGTCTGGGTGTCCCATGGGTGCTGTGGGGGGTCCCGAAGACTCCTAGGGGGCACCTATGGGTGATTAGAGGGGTGTCTGGGGGTCCCATGGGGACTAGTGGGGGTCCCGAAGAGTCCTAGGGGGCACCTATGGGTGATTAGAGGGGTGTCTGGGGGTCCCATGGTGACTAGTGGGGGTCCCGAAGAGTCCTAGGGGGCACCTGTGGGTGATTAGAGGGGTGTCTGGGGGTCCCATGGGTGCTGGGGGGTGTCCTGAACAGTCCTAGGGGGCACCTGTGGGTGATTAGAGGGGTGTCTGGGGGTCCCATGGGTGCTGGGGGGGTCCTGAAGAGTCCTAGGGGGCACCTATGGGTGATTAGAGGGGTGTCTGGGGGTCCCATGGGGACTAGTGGGGGTCCCGAAGAGTCCTAGGGGGCACCTATGGGTGATTAGAGGGGTGTCTGGGGGTCCCATGGGTGCTGGGGGGGGTCCCGAAGAGTCCTAGTGGGCACCTATGGGTGATTAGAGGGGTGTCTGGGGGTCCCATGGGTGCTGGGGGGGGTCCCGAAGACTCCTAGGGGGCACCTATGGGTGATTAGAGGGGTGTCTGGGGGTCCCATGGGTGCTGGGGGGGTCCCAAAGAGTCCTAGAGGGCACCTGTGGGTGTTTAGAGGGGTGTCTGGGGGTCCCATGGGTGCTGGGGGGGGGTCCTGAAGAGTCCTAGGGGGCACCTATGGGTGATTAGAGGGGTGTCTGGGGGTCCCATGGGTGCTGGGGGGGGGTCCTGAAGAGTCCTAGGGGGCACCTATGGGTGATTAGAGGGGTGTCTGGGGGTCCCATGGGGACTAGGGGGGGTCCTGAAGAGTCCTAGGGGGCACCTGTGGGTGATTAGAGGGGTGTCTGGGGGTCCCATGGGTGCTGGGGGGGGTCTCGAAGAGTCCTAGAGGGCACCTGTGGGTGATTAGAGGGGTGTCTGGGGGTCCCATGGGTGCTGGGGGTGGTCCTGAAGAGTCCTAGAGGGCACCTGTGGGTGATTAGAGGGGTGTCTGGGGGTCCCATGGGTGCTGGGGGGGGGTCCCGAAGAGTCCTAGGGGGCACCTATGGGTGATTAGAGGGGTGTCTGGGGGTCCCATGGGTGCTGGGGGGGGTCCCGAAGAGTCCTAGGGGGCACCTGTGGGTGATTAGAGGGGTGTCTGGGGGTCCCATGGGTGCTGGGGGGGGTCCTGAAGAGTCCTAGGGGGCACCTGTGGGTGATTAGAGGGGTGTCTGGGGGTCCCATGGGTGCTGGGGGGGGTCCTGAAGAGTCCTAGGGGGCACCTGTGGGTGATTAGAGGGGTGTCTGGGGGTCCCATGGGTGCTGGGGGGGTCCCAAAGAGTCCTAGAGGGCACCTATGGGTGCTTAGAGGGGATGTGTGGGGGTCCCATGGGTGCTGGAGGGGGGTCCAAGAGGCCACCTGTGGGTGATTAGAGGGGGTTTTTCGGGGGCACTTGGGGGGCACTTGGGGGGCAGGGTCTGTGGGAATTTATGGGGCTGTGGCGACTGGGGGGCCCATATAGGTGGGAATTTAGGGGTCTGGGGGCGGCATCTATGGGGCAGGGGGGTCTCTGTGGGGCAGGGGGGTCTCTGTGGGGCAGGGGGTCTCTGTGGGGCAGGGGGGTCTCTGTGGGGCAGGGGGTCTCTATGGGGCAGGGGGGTCTGTGGGGCAGGGGGGTCTGTGGGGCAGGGGGGTCTGTGGGGCAGGGGGGTCTCTGTGGGGCAGGGGGGTCTCTGTGGGGCAGGGGGGTCTCTGTGGGGCGGGGGGTCTCTGTGGGGCAGGGGGGTCTCTGTGGGGCAGGGGGGTCTCTGTGGGGCAGGGGGTCTCTGTGGGGCAGGGGGTCTCTATGGGGCAGGGAGTCTCTGTGGGGCGGGGGGGTCTCTGTGGGGCGGGGGGGTCTCTGTGGGGCAGGGGGTCTCTGTGGGGCAGGGGGGTCTCTATGGGGCAGGGGGTCTCTATGGGGCAGGGGGTCTGTGGGGCAGGGGGGTCTCTATGGGGCAGGGGGGTCTCTGTGGGGCAGGGGGGTCTCTGTGGGGCAGGGGGTGTCTATGGGGCAGGGGGGTCTCTATGGGGCAGGGGGGGTCTCTATGGGGCAGGGGGTCTCTATGGGGCAGGGGGGTCTCTATGGGGCAGGGGGTCTCTATGGGGCAGGGGGGTCTCTATGGGGCAGGGGGGTCTCTATGGGGCAGGGGGTCTCTGTGGGTCAGGGGGTCTCTGTGGGGCAGGGGGGTCTCTGTGGGGCAGGGGGGTCTCTATGGGGCAGGGGGGTCTCTATGGGGCAGGGGGTCTCTGTGGGTCAGGGGGTCTCTGTGGGGCAGGGGGGTCTCTGTGGGGCAGGGGGTCTCTGTGGGGCAGGGGGTCTCTGTGGGGCAGGGGGGTCTCTATGGGGCAGGGGGGTCTCTGTGGGGCAGGGGGGTCTCTGTGGGGCAGGGTGGTCTCTCTGGGGCAGGGGGTCTCTATGGGGCAGGGGGGTCTCTATGGGGCAGGGGGTTCTCTATGGGGCAGGGGGGTCTCTGTGGGGCAGGGGGGTCTCTATGGGGCAGGGGGTCTCTGTGGGGCAGGGGGGTCTCTGTGGGGCAGGGGGGTCTCTGTGGGGCAGGGGGGTCTCTATGGGGCAGGGGGGTCTCTATGGGGCCGGGAGGTCTCTATGGGGTAGGGGGGTCTCTATGGGGCAGGGGGGTCTCTATGGGGCAGGGGGGTCTCTGTGGGGCAGGGGGGTCTCTGTGGGGCAGGGGGGTCTATGTGGGGCAGGGGGTCTATGGGGCAGGGTGGTCACTATGGGGCAGGGGGGTCTCTATGGGGCAGGGGGGTCTCTGTGGGGCAGGGGGGTCTCTATGGGGCAGGGGGGTGTCTTTGGGGCAGGGGGGTCTCTGTGGGGCAGGGGGGTCTCTGTGGGGCAGGGGGTCTCTGTGGGGCAGGGGGTCTCTGTGGGGCAGGGGGGTCTCTATGGGGCAGGGCGGTCTCTATGGGGCAGGGGGGTCTCTATGGGGCAGGGGGGTCTCTGTGGGGCAGGGGGGTCTCTTTGGGGCAGGGGGTCTCTGTGGGGCAGGGGGGTCTCTATGGGGCAGGGGGTCTCTGTGGGGCAGGGGGGTCTCTATGGAGCAGGGGGGTCTCTGTGGGGCAGGGGGGGTCTCTATGGGGCGGGGGGTCTCTGTGGGGCAGGGGGGTCTCTGTGGGGCAGGGGGGTCTCTGTGGGGCAGGGGGGTCTCTATGGGGCAGGGGGTCTCTGTGGGGCAGGGGGGTCTCTGTGGGGCAGGGGGGTCTTTGTGGGGCAGGGGGGTCTCTGTGGGGCAGGGGGGTCTCTATGGGGCAGGGGCGTCTCTGTGGGGCAGGGGGGTCTCTATGGGGCAGGGGGTCTCTGTGGGGCAGGGGGGTCTCTGTGGGGCAGGGGGGTCTCTATGGGGCAGGGGGTTCTCTGTGGGGCAGGGGGGTCTCTGTGGGGCAGGGGGGTCTCTGTGGGGCAGGGGGGTCTCTGTGGGGCAGGGGCGTCTCTGTGGGGCAGGGGGGTCTATGTGGGGCAGGGGGTTCTCTATGGGGCAGGGGGGTCTCTGTGGGGCAGGGGGGTCTCTGTGGGGCAGGGGGGTCTCTATGGGGCAGGGGGGTCTCTATGGGGCAGGGGGGTCTCTGTGGGGCAGGGGGGTCTCTGTGGGGCAGGGGGGTCTCTGTGGGGCAGGGGGGTCTCTGTGGGGCAGGGGGGTCTCTGTGGGGCAGGGGGGTCTCTATGGGGCAGGGGGGTCTCTGTGAGGCAGGGGGGCTCTATGGGGCAGGGGGTCTCTATGGGGCAGGGGGTCTCTGTGGGGCAGGGGGGTATCTATGGGGCAGGGGGGTCTCTGTGGGGCAGGGGGTCTCTGTGGGGCAGGGGGGTCTCTATGGGGCAGGGGGTCTCTATGGGGCAGGGGGGTCTCTGTGGGGCAGGGGGGTCTCTATGGGGCAGGGGGGTCTCTGTGGGGCAGGGGGGTCTCTATGGGGCAGGGGGGTCTCTATGGGGCAGGGGGGTCTCTGTGAGGCAGGGGGGCTCTATGGGGCAGGGGGTCTCTATGGGGCAGGGGGTCTCTGTGGGGCAGGGGGGTATCTATGGGGCAGGGGGGTCTCTGTGGGGCAGGGGGTCTCTGTGGGGCAGGGGGGTCTCTATGGGTCAGGGGGTCTCTGTGGGGCAGGGGGGTCTCTGTGGGGCAGGGGGGTGTCTATGGGGCAGGGGGTCTCTGTGGGGCAGGGGGGTCTCTGTGGGGCAGGGGGTCTCTGTGGGGCAGGGGGGTCTCTGTGGGGCAGGGGGGTCTCTATGGGGCAGGTGGTCTCTGTGGGGCAGGGGGGTCTCTGTGGGGCAGGGGGGTCTCTGTGGGGCAGGGGGGTCTCTATGGGGCAGGGGGGTCTCTGTGGGGCAGGGGGGTCTCTGTGGGGCAGGGGGGTCTCTGTGGGGCAGGGGGGTCTCTATGGGGCAGGGGGTCTCTATGGGGCAGGGGGGGTATCTATGGGGCAGGGGGGGTCTCTATGGGGCAGGGGGGTCTCTGTGGGGCAGGGGGGTCTCTGTGGGGCAGGGGGGTCTCTGTGGGGCAGGGGGTCTCTGTGGGGCAGGGGGTCTCTATGGGGCAGGGGGGTCTCTATGGGGCAGGGGGGTCTCTGTGGGGCAGGGGGGTCTCTGTGGGGCAAGGGGGGGTCTCTGTGGGGCAGGGGGGTCTCTATGGGGCAGGGGGGTCTCTATGGGGCAGGGGGGTCTCTATGGGGCAGGGGGGTCTCTTTGGGGCAGGGGGGTCTCTGTGGGGCAGGGGGTCTCTGTGGGGCAGGGGGTTCTCTATGGGGCAGGGGGTCTCTATGGGGCATAGGGGTCTATGTGGGGCAGGTGGGTCTCTATGGGGCAGGTGGGTCTCTATGGGGCAGGGGGTCTCTATGGGGCAGGGGGGTCTCTGTGGGGCAGGGGGGTCTCTGTGGGGCAGGGGGGTCTCTATGGGGCAGGGGGGTCTCTGTGGGGCAGGGGGTCTCTATGGGGCAGGGGGTCTCTATGGGGCAGGGGGGTCTCTGTGGGGCAGGGGGGTCTCTATGGGGCAGGGGGGTCTCTATGGGGCAGGGGGGTCTCTATGGGGCAGGGGGTCTCTATGGGGCAGGGGGGTATCTATGGGGCAGGGGGGTATCTATGGGGCAGGGGGGTATCTATGGGGCAGGGGGGTCTCTGTGGGGCAGGGGGTCTCTGTGGGGCAGGGGGTCTCTGTGGGGCAGGGGGTCTCTATGGGACAGGGGGGTCTCTATGGGGCAGGGGGGTCTCTGTGGGGCAGGGGGTCTCTGTGGGGCAGGGGGGTCTCTGTGGGGCAGGGGGTCTCTGTGGGGCAGGGGGGTCTCTATGGGGCAGGGGGTTCTATGGGGCAGGGGGTCTCTGTGGGGCAGGGGGTCTCTGTGGGGCAGGGGCGTCTCTATGGGGCAGGGGGTTCTCTGTGGGGCAGGGGGTCTCTATGGGGCAGGGGGGTCTCTATGGGGCAGGGGGTCTCTGTGGGGCAGGGGGGTCTCTATGGGGCAGGGGGGTCTCTATGGGGCAGGGGGGTCTCTGTGGGGCAGGGGGGTCTCTATGGGGCAGGGGGGTCTCTATGGGGCAGGGGGGTCTCTATGGGGCAGGGGGGTCTCTGTGGGGCAGGGGGGTCTCTTTGGGGCAGGGGGGGCCGCTATGGGGCAGGGGGGTCTCTGTGGGGCAGGGGGTCTCTGTGGGGCAGGGGGGTCTCTATGGGGCAGGGGGTCTCTATGGGGCATAGGGGTCTATGTGGGGCAGGTGGGTCTCTATGGGGCAGGGGGTGTCTATGGGGCAGGGGGTCTCTATGGGGCAGGGGGGTCTCTGTGGGGCAGGGGGGTCTCTATGGGGCAGGGGGGTCTCTATGGGGCAGGGGGGTCTCTATGGGGCAGGGGGGTCTCTGTGGGGCAGGGGGGTCTCTTTGGGGCAGGGGGGGCCGCTATGGGGCAGGGGGGTCTCTGTGGGGCAGGGGGTCTCTGTGGGGCAGGGGGGTCTCTATGGGGCAGGGGGTCTCTATGGGGCATAGGGGTCTATGTGGGGCAGGTGGGTCTCTATGGGGCAGGGGGTCTCTGTGGGGCAGGGGGGTCTCTATGGGGCAGGGGGTCTCTATGGGGCATAGGGGTCTATGTGGGTCAGGGGGGTCTCTATGGGGCAGGGGGTCTCTGTGGGGCAGGGGGGTCTCTGTGGGGCAGGGGGTCTCTGTGGGGCAGGGGGGTCTCTATGGGGCAGGGGGTCTCTATGGGGCAGGGGGGTCTCTGTGGGGCAGGGGGGTCTCTGTGGGGCAGGGGGGTCTCTGTGGGGCAGGGGGTCTCTATGGGGCAGGGGGGTCTCTGTGGGGCAGGGGGGTCTCTATGGGGCAGGGGGGTCTCTATGGGGCAGGGGGGTCTCTATGGGGCAGGGGGGTCTCTATGGGGCAGGGGGTCTCTATGGGGCAGGGGGTCTCTATGGGGCAGGGGGTCTCTGTGGGGCAGGGGGGTATCTATGGGGCAGGGGGGTCTCTGTGGGGCAGGGGGTCTCTGTGGGGCAGGGGGGTCTCTGTGGGGCAGGGGGTCTCTGTGGGGCAGGGGGTCTCTGTGGGGCAGGGGGGTCTCTATGGGGCAGGGGGGTCTATGGGGCAGGGGGTCTCTGTGGGGCAGGGGGTCTCTGTGGGGCAGGGGCGTCTCTATGGGGCAGGGGGTTCTCTGTGGGGCAGGGGGTCTCTATGGGGCAGGGGGGTCTTGATGGGGTAGGGGGGTCTCTGTGGGCAGGGGGTCTCTATGGGGCAGGGGGGTCTCTATGGGGCAGAGGGTCCCTGTGGGGCAGGGGGGTCTCTGTGGGGCAGGGGGTCTCTATGGGGCAGGGGGGTCTATGGGGCAGGGGGTCTCTGTGGGGCAGGGGGTCTATGGGGCAGGGGGTCTCTATGGGCCAGGGGGTCTCTATGGGGCAGGGGGTCTCTATGGGGCAGGGGGTCTGTGGGGCAGGGGGGTCTCTATGGGGCAGGGGGTCTCTATGGGGCAGGGGCGTCTATGGGGCAGGGGGGTCTCTGTGGGGCAGGGGGTGTCTATGGGGCAGGGGGTCTCTGTGGGGCAGGGGGGTCTCTGTGGGGCAGGGGGTCTCTGTGGGGCAGGGGGGTCTCTGTGGGGCAGGGGGTCTCTGTGGGGCAGGGGGGTCTCTATGGGGCAGGGGGATCTCTATGGAGCAGGGGGGTCTCTATGGGGCAGGGGGTCTCTATGGGGCAGGGGGGTCTCTATGGGGCAGGGGGGTCTCTATGGGGCAGGGGGTCTCTGTGGGGCAGGGGGGTCTCTGTGGGGCAGGGGGTCTCTGTGGGGCAGGGGGGTCTCTGTGGGGCAGGGGGTCTCTATGGGGCAGGGGGGTCTCTGTGGGGCAGGGGGGTCTCTATGGGGCGGGGGGTCTCTATGGGGCAGGGGGTCTATATGGGGCAGGGGGTCTCTATGGGGCAGGGGGGTCTCTATGGGGCAGGGGGGTCTATGGGGCACGGGGGTCTCTGTGGGGCAGGGGGGTCTCTATGGGGCAGGGGGTCTCTATGGGGCAGGGGGGTCTCTATGGGGCAGGGGGGTCTCTATGGGGCAGCGGGTCTCTATGGGGCAGGGGGTCTCTATGGGGCAGGGGGGTCTCTATGGGCCAGGGGGGTCTATGGGGCACGGGGGTCTCTATGGGGCAGGGGGTCTCTGTGGGGCAGGGGGTCTCTGTGGGGCAGGGGGTCTCTGTGGGGCAGGGGGGTCTCTGTGGGGCAGGGGGGTCTCTGTGGGGCAGGTGGGTCTCTATGGGGCAGGGGGGTCTCTGTGGGGCAGGGGTTCTCTATGGGGCAGGGGGGTCTCTGTGGGGCAGGGGGGTCTCTGTGGGGCAGGGGGTCTCTGTGGGGCAGGGGGGTCTCTGTGGGGCAGGGGGGTCTCTATGGGGCAGGGGGTCTCTATGGGGCAGGGGGGTGTCTATGGGGCAGGGGGTCTCTATGGGGCAGGGGGGTCTCTGTGGGGCAGGGGGGTCTCTATGGGGCAGGGGGGTCTCTATGGGGCAGGGGGGTCTCTATGGGGCAGGGGGGTCTCTATGGGGCAGGGGGTCTCTGTGGGGCAGGGGGGTCTCTGTGGGGCAGGGGGTCTCTTTGGGGCAGGGGGTCTCTGTGGGGCAGGGGGTCTCTGTGGGGCAGGGGGGTCTCTATGGGGCAGGGGGTCTCTGTGGGGCAGGGGGGTCTCTGTGGGGCAGGGGGTCTCTGTGGGGCAGGGGGTCTCTATGGGGCAGGGGGGTCTCTGTGGGGCAGGGGGGTCTATGGGGCAGGGGGTCTCTGTGGGGCAGGGGGTCTCTGTGGGGCAGGGGGTCTCTATGGGTCAGGGGGTCTCTGTGGGGCAGGGGGGTCTCTATGGGGCAGGGGGGTCTCGATGGGGCAGGGGGTCTCTGTGGGGCAGGGGGGTCTCTGTGGGGCAGGGGGGTCTCTGTGGGGCAGGGGGGTCTCTGTGGGGCAGGGGGTCTCTATGGGGCAGGGGTTTCTCTGTGGGGCAGGGGGTCTCTATGGGGCAGGGGGTCTCTGTGGGGCAGGGGGGTCTCTGTGGGGCAGGGGGGTCTCTGTGGGTCAGGGGGGTCTCCGTGGGGCAGGGGGTCTCCGTGGGGGTCTCCGTGGGGCAGGGGGGTCTCTATGGGGCAGGGGGGTCTCTATGGGGCAGGGGGGTCTCTGTGGGGCAGGGGGGTCTCTATGGGGCAGGGGAGTCTCTATGGGGCAGGGGGGTCTCTGTGGGGCAGGGGGATCTCTATGGAGCAGGGGGTCTCTATGGGGCAGGGGGGTCTCTATGGGGCAGGGGGGTCTCTATGGGGCAGGGGGGTCTCTATGGGGCAGGGGGGTCTCTGTGGGGCAGGGGGTCTCTATGGGGCAGGGGGGTCTCTGTGGGGCAGGGGGGTCTCTATGGGGCAGGGGGTCTCTATGGGGCAGGGGGTCTCTATGGGGCAGGGGGGTCTCTGTGGGG
>JAUNZM010002326.1:0-37334 GCA_033459285.1 Clamator glandarius
CTGAAAGCCCCCAGAACCCTCTAGAGCCACCCAAGACCCTTCTAAAAGCCCCCAGACCATTCTAGAGCCTCCCAGGACCCTTCTAAAAGCCCCCAGACCCTTCTAGAGACACCCAGGACCTTTCTAATAGCACCCAGACCCTTCTAGAGCCTCCCAGGACCTTTCTACAAGCCCCCAGACCCTTCTAGATCCCCCAAGGACCCTTCTAAATGCCCCCAGACCCTTCTAGAGCACCCCAGGACCCTTCTAAAAGCCCCCAGACCCTTCTAGAGGCCAACAGGACCCTTCTGAAAGCCAGCAGAACAATCTATAGCCCCCCAGGACCCTTCTAAAGGCACCCAGACCCTTCTAGAGCCACCCAGGACCCTTCTAAAAGCCCCCAGACCCTTCTAGAAACACCCAGGACCCTTCTGAAAGCCCCCAGAACCTTCTAGAGCCCGCCAGGACCCTTCTAAAAGCCCCCAGACCCTTCTAGAGCATCCGAGGACCCTTCAAAAAGCACCCAGACCCTTCTAAAGACACCCAGGACCCTTCTGAAAGCCCCCAAGGACCCTCTAGAGCCACCCAGAACCCTTCTAAAAGCACCCAGACCCTTCTAGAGACCCCCAGGACCCTTCTAAAAGCCCCCAGACAGTTCTACAGCCAACCAGCACCCTTCTAAATGCCCCCAGATCCTTCTAGAGCCTCCCAGGACCCTTCTAAAAGCACCCAGACCCTTCTAGAGACCCCCAGGACCCTTCTAATAGCACCCAGACCCTTCTAGAGCCTCCCAGGACCTTTCTACAAGCCCCCAGACCCTTCTAGATCCCCCAAGGACCCTTCTAAAAGCCCCCAGACCCTTCTAGAGCACCCCAGGACCCTTCTAAAAGCTCCCAGACCATTCTAGAGCCCCCGAGGACCCTTCTACAAGCTCCCAGACCCTTCTAGAGACCCCCCAGGACCCTTCTAAAAGCCCCCAGACCCTTCTAGAGGCCCCCAGGTCCCTTCTACAAGCCCCCAGACACTTCTAGAGCCCCCCAGTACCCTTCTAAAAGGCCCCAGACCTTTCTAGAGGCCCTCAGGACCCTTCTAAAAGCCCCCAGACCCTTCTAGAGCCCCCCAGGACCCTTCTACAAGCCCCCAGACCCTTCTAGAGCCCAACAGGACCCATTTAAAAGCCCCCAGACCTTTCTAGAGGCCCCCAGGACATTTCTAAAAGCACCCAGACCTTTCTAAAGCCCCCTAGGACCCATCTAAAAGCCCCCAGACCCTTCTAGAGCCCCCTAGGACCCATCTAAAAGTCCCCAGACCCTTCTAGAGGCCCCCAGGACCCTTCTAAAAGCCCCCAGACCTTTCTAAAGCCCCCTAGGACCCATCTAAAAGCCCCCAGACCCTTCTAGAGCCCCCTAGGACCCATCTAAAAGTCCCCAGACCCTTCTAGAGGCCCCCAGGACCCTTCTAAAAGCCCCCAGACCTTTCTAAAGCCCCCTAGGACCCATCTAAAAGCCCCCAGACCCTTCTAGAGGTCCCCAGGACCCTTCTAAAGCCCCCAGACCCTTCCAGACCCTCCCCGGATCCTTCTAAAAGAACCCAGACCCATCTGGATGCTCCCAGGACCCTTCTAAAAGCCCCCAGACCCTTCTAGAGCCTCCCAGGACCCTTCTAAAAGCCCCCAGACCCTTCTAGAGGCCCCTAGGGCCCCTATTAAGGCACCCCGTCCCTTCTAGAGCAACCCAGGACCCTTCTAAAAGACCCCAGACCCTTCTAGAGGCCCCCAGGGCCCCTCTTAAGGCACCCCGTCCCTTCTAGAGCACCCCAGGACCCTTCTAAAAGTCCCCAGACCCTTCTAGAGCAACCCAGGACCCATCTAAAAGCCCCCAGACCCTTCTAGAGCCCCACCCGGACCCTTCTAAAAGCCCCCAGACCCTTCTAGAGGCCAACAGGACCCTTTTGAAAGCCAGCAGAACAATCTATAGCCCCCCATGACCCTTCTAAAGGCACCCAGACCCTTCTAGAGACCCCCAGGACCCTTCTAAAAGCCCCCAGACCCTTCTAGAAACCCCCAGGACCCTTCTGAAAGCACCCAGAACCTTCTAGAGCCCGCCAGGACCCTTCTAAAAGCCCCCAGACCCTTCTAGAGTAACCGAGGACCCTTCAAAAAGCACCCAGACCATTCTAGAGCATCCCAGGACCCTTCTAAAAGCACCCAGACCCTTCTAAAGACACCCAGGACCCTTCTGAAAGCCCCCAGAACCCTCTAGAGCCACCCAGAACCCTTCTAAAAGCACCCAGACCCTTCTAGAGCCTCCCAGGACCCTTCTAAAAGCCCCCAGACCCTTATAGAGACCCCCGGTACCCTTCTAATAGCACCCAGACCCTTCTAGAGCCTCCCAGGACCTTTCTACAAGCCCCCAGACCCTTCTAGATCCCCCAAGGACCCTTCTAAAAGCCCCCAGACCCTTCTAGAGCACCCCAGGACCCTTCTAAAAGCTCCCAGACCCTTCTAGAGCCCTCGAGGACCCTTCTAAAAGCCCCCAGACCCTTCTAGAGCCCAACAGGACCCATTTAAAAGCCCCCAGACCTTTCTAGAGGCCCCCAGGACCCGTCTAAAAGACTCCAGACCCTTCTAGAGCCCCCCAGGACATTTCTAAAAGCACCCAGACCTTTCTAAAGCCCTCTAGGACCCATCTAAAAGCCCCCAGACCCTTCTAGAGGCCCCCTAGGATCCTTCAAAAAGCACCCAGACCATTCTAGAGCCCCCTAGGACCCATCTAAAAGTCCCCAGACCCTTCTAGAGGCCCCCAGGACCCTTCTAAAAGCCCCCAGACCTTTCTAAAGCCCCCTAGGACCCATCTAAAAGCCCCCAGACCCTTCTAGAGGTCCCCAGGACCCTTGTAAAAGCCCCCAGACCCTTCCAGACCCTCCCCGGATCCTTCTAAAAGACCCCAGACCGTTCTACAGCCTCCCAGGACCCTTCTAAAGCCCCCAGACCCTTCTAGACCCTCCCCGGATTCTTCTAAAAGCACCCAGACCCATCTGGATGCTCCCAGGACCCTTCTAAAAGCCCCCAGACCCTTCTAGAGCCTCCCAGGACCCTTCTAAAAGCCCCCAGACCCTTCTAGAGGCCCCTAGGGCCCCTCTTAAGGCACCCCGTCCCTTCTAGAGCAACCCAGGACCCTTCTAAAAGACCCCAGACCCTTCTAGAGGCCTCCAGGGCCCCTCTTAAGGCACCCCGTCCCTTCTAGAGCACCCCAGGACCCTTATAAAAGTCCCCAGACCCTTCTAGAGCAACCCAGGACCCATCTAAAAGCCCCCAGACCCTTCTAGAGCCCCACCCGGACCCTTCTAAAAGCCCCCAGACCCTTCTAGAGGCCAGCAGGACCCTTTTGAAAGCCAGCAGAACAATCTATAGCCCCCCATGACCCTTCTAAAGGCACCCAGACCCTTCTAGAGACCCCCAGGACCCTTCTAAAAGCCCCCAGACCCTTCTAGAGCACCCCAGGACCCTTCTAAAAGCTCCCAGACCATTCTAGAGCCCCCGAGGACCCTTCTACAAGCTCCCAGACCCTTCTAGAGACACCCAGGACCCTTCTAAAAGCCCCCAGACCCTTCTAGAGGCCCCCAGGACCCTTCTACAAGCCCCCAGACACTTCTAGAGCCCCCCAGTACCCTTCTAAAAGGCCCCAGACCTTTCTAGAGGCCCTCAGGACCCTTCTAAAAGCCCCCAGACTCTTCTAGAGCCCCCCAGGACCCTTCTACAAGCCCCCAGACCCTTCTAGAGCCCAACAGGACCCATTTAAAAGCCCCCAGACCTTTCTAGAGGCCCCCAGGACATTTCTAAAAGCACCCAGACCTTTCTAAAGCCCCCTAGGACCCATCTAAAAGCCCCCAGACCCTTCTAGAGGCCCCCTAGGACCCTTCAAAAAGCCCCCAGACCCTTCTAGAGCCCCCTAGGACCCATCTAAAAGTCCCCAGACCCTTCTAGAGGCCCCCAGGACCCTTCTAAAAGCCCCCAGACCTTTCTAAAGCCCCCTAGGACCCATCTAAAAGCCCCCAGACCCTTCTAGAGGTCCCCAGGACCCTTCTAAAAGCCCCCAGACCCTTCTAGACCCTCCCCGGATGCTTCTAAAAGACCCCAGACCGTTCTACAGCCTCCCAGGACCCTTCTAAAGCACCCAGACCCTTCTTGACCCTCCCCGGATCCTTCTAAAAGCACCCAGACCCATCTGGATGCTCCCAGGACCCTTCTAAAAGCCCCCAGACCCTTCTAGAGCCTCCCAGGACCCTTCTAAAAGCCCCCAGACCCTTCTAGAGGCCCCTAGGGCCCCTCTTAAGGCACCCCGTCCCTTCTAGAGCAACCCAGGACCCTTCTAAAAGACCCCAGACCCTTCTAGAGGCCCCCAGGGCCCCTCTTAAGGCACCCCGTCCCTTCTAGAGCACCCCAGGACCCTTCTAAAAGTCCCCAGACCCTTCTAGAGCAACCCAGGACCCATCTAAAAGCCCCCAGACCCTTCTAGAGCCCCACCCGGACCCTTCTAAAAGCCCCCAGACCCTTCTAGAGGCCAACAGGACCCTTTTGAAAGATAGCAGAACAATCTATAGCCCCCCATGACCCTTCTAAAGGCACCCAGACCCTTCTAGAGACCCCCAGGACCCTTCTAAAAGCACCCAGACCCTTCTAGAAACCCCCAGGTCCCTTCTGAAAGCACCCAGAACCTTCTAGAGCCCTCCAGGACCCTTCTAAAAGCCCCCAGACCCTTCTAGATTAACCGAGGACCCTTCAAAAAGCACCCAGACCCTTCTAGAGCATCCCAGGACCCTTCTAAAAGACCCAGACCCTTCTAAAGACACCCAGGACCCTTCTGAAAGCCCCCAGAACCCTCTAGAGCCACCCAGAACCCTTCTAAAAGCACCCAGACCCTTCTAGAGCCTCCCAGGACCCTTCTAAAAGCACCCAGACCCTTCTAAAGACCCCCAGGACCCTTCTAATAGCACCCAGACCCTTCTAGAGCCTCCCAGGACCTTTCTACAAGACCCCAGACCATTCTAGATCCCCCAAGGACCCTTCTAAAAGCCCCCAGACCCTTCTAGAGCACCCCAGGACCCTTCTAAAAGCTCCCAGACCCTTCTAGAGCGGCCGAAGACCCTTCTACAAGCTCCCAGACCCTTCTAGAGACCCCCACGACCCTTCTCAAAGCCCCCAGACCTTTCTAGAGGCCCTCAGGACCCTTCTAAAAGCCCCCAGACCCTTCTAGAGCCCCCCAGGACCCTTCTACAAGCCCCCAGACCCTTCTAGAGCCCCCCAGGACCCATTTAAAAGCCCCCAGACCTTTCTAGAGGCCACCAGGACCCGTCTAAAAGACTCTAGACCCTTCCAGAGCCCCCCAGGACATTTCTAAAAGCACCCAGACCCTTCTAGAGGCTCCCCGGACCCTTATAAAAGCACCCAGTGCCTTCTAGAGACTCGCAGGACCCTTCTAAAAGCCCCCAGACCCTTCTAGAGCCCCCTAGGATCCTTCAAAAAGCACCCAGACCCTTCTAGAGCCCCCTAGGACCCATCTAAAAGTCCCCAGACCCTTCTAGAGGCACCCTGGACCCTTCTAAAAGCCCCCAGACCTTTCTAGAGCCCCCTAGGACCCATCTAAAAGCCCCCAGACCCTTCTAGACCCTCCCCGGATCCTTCTAAAAGACCCCAGACCCTTCTAGAGCCCCCCAGGACCCTTCTAAAAGCACCCAGACCCTTCTAGAGCCCCCCAGGACCCTTCTAAAAACCCCCAGACCCTTCTAGAGACCCCCAGGACCCTTCTGAAAGCCACCAGAACCTTCTAGAGCCCTCCAGGACCCTTCTAAAAGCACCCAGACCCTTATAGAGCATCCGAGGACCCTTCTAAAAGCACCCAGACCCTTCTAGAGCATCCCCGGACCCTTCTAAAAGCAACCAGAACCTTCTAGAAACACCCAGGACCCTTCTAAAAGCCCCCAGACCCTTCTAGAGGCACCCAAGACCCTTCTAAAAGCCCCCAGACCATTCTAGAGACCCCAGGACCCTTCTAAAAGGCCCCCAGACCCTTCTAGACCCTCCCCGGATCATTCTAAAAGCCCTCAGACCATTCTAGAGCCTCCCAGGACCCTTCTAAAAGCCCCCAGACCTTTCTAGACCTTCCTCGGATCCTTCTAAATGAACGTAGACCCTTCTAGAGCCACCCAGGACCCCTCTAAAAGCCTCCAGACCCTTCTAGAGCTCCCCAGGACCCGTCTATAAGCCTCCAGACCCTTCTAGACCCTCCCCGGATCCTTCTAAAAGCACCCAGACCCATCTGGATGCTCCCAGGACCCTTCTAAAAGCCCCCAGACCCTTCTAGAGCCTCCCAGGACCCTTCTAAAAGCCCCCAGACCCTTCTAGAGGCCCCTAGGGCCCCTCTTAAGGCACCCCGTCCCTTCTAGAGCAATCCAGGACCCTTCTAAAAGACCCCAGACCCTTCTAGAGGCCCCCAGGGCCCCTCTTAAGGCACCCCGTCCCTTCTAGAGCACCCCAGGACCCTTCTAAAAGTCCCCAGACCCTTCTAGAGCAACCCAGGACCCATCTAAAAGCCCCCAGACCCTTCTAGAGCCCCACCCGGACCCTTCTAAAAGCCCCCAGACCCTTCTAGAGGCCAACAGGACCCTTTTGAAAGCCAGCAGAACAATCTATAGCCCCCCATGACCCTTCTAAAGGCACCCAGACCCTTCTAGAGACCCCCAGGACCCTTCTAAAAGCCCCCAGACCCTTCTAGAAACCCCCAGGACCCTTTTGAAAGCACTCAGAACCTTCTAGAGCCCTCCAGGACCCTTCTAAAAGCCCCCAGACCCTTCTAGAGTAACCGAGGACCCTTCAAAAAGCACCCAGACCCTTCTAGAGCATCCCAGGACCCTTCTAAAAGACCCAGACCCTTCTAAAGACACCCAGGACCCTTCTGAAAGCCCCCAGAACCCTCTAGAGCCACCCAGAACCCTTCTAAAAGCACCCAGACCCTTCTAGAGCCTCCCAGGACCCGTCTAAAAGCACCCAGACCCTTCTAGAGACCCCCAGGACCCTTCTAATAGCACCCAGACCCTTCTAGAGCCTCCCAGGACCTTTCTACAAGCCCCCAGACCCTTCTAGATCCCCCAAGGACCCTTCTAAAAGCCCCCAGACCCTTCTAGAGCACCCCAGGACCCTTCTAAAAGCTCCCAGACCCTTCTAGAGCTCCCGAGGACCCTTCTACAAGCTCCCAGACCTTTCTAGAGACCCCCACGACCCTTCTCAAAGCCCCCAGACCATTCTAGAGGCCCTCAGGACCCTTCTAAAAGCCCCCAGACCCTTCTAGAGCCCCCCAGGACCCTTCTACAAGCCCCCAGACCCTTCTAGAGCCCCCCAGGACCCATTTAAAAGCCCCCAGACCATTCTAGAGGCCCCCAGGACCCGTCTAAAAGACTCTAGACCCTTCCAGAGCCACCCAGGACATTTCTAAAAGCACCCAGACCCTTCTAGAGGCTCCCCGGACCCTTATAAAAGCACCCAGTGCCTTCTAGAGACTAGCAGGACCCTTCTAAAAGCCCACAGACCCTTCTAGAGCCCCCTAGGATCCTTCAAAAAGCACCCAGACCCTTCTAGAGACCCCTAGGACCCATCTAAAAGTCCCCAGACCCTTCTAGAGGCACCCTGGACCCTTCTAAAAGCCCCCAGACGTTTCTAGAGCCCCCTAGGACCCATCTAAAAGCCCCCAGACCCTTCTAGACCCTCCCCGGATCCTTCTAAAAGCCCCCAGACCATTCTATTGCCCCCAGGACCCTTCTAAAAGCCCCCAGACCCTTCTAGACCCTCCCCGGATCCTTCTAAAAGACCCCAGACACTTCTAGATCCCCCCAGGACCCTTCTAAAGCACCCAGACCCTTCTAGACCCTCCCCGGATCCTTCTAAAAGCCCCCAGACCCTTCTAGAGCCCACCAAGAATCTTCTAAAAGACCCCAGACCCTTCTAGAGGCCCCCAGGGCCCCTCTTAAGGCACCCCGTCCCTTCTAGAGCACCCCAGGACCCTTCTAAAAGTCCCCAGACCCTTCTAGAGCAACCCAGGACCGATCTAAAAGCCCCCAGACCCTTCTAGAGCCCCACCCGGACCCTTCTAAAAGCCCCCAGACCCCTCTAGAGGCCAACAGGACCCTTCTGAAAGCCAGCAGAACATTCTAGAGCCCCCCAGGACCCTTCTAAAAGCACCCAGACCCTTCTAGAGCCCCCCAGGACCCTTTTAAAAAAACACAGACCCTTCTAGAGACCCCCAGGACCCTTCTGAAAGCCACCAGAACCTTCTAGAGCCCTCCAGGACCCTTCTAAAAGCCCCCAGACCCTTCTAGAGCCCACCAGGACCCTTCTAAAAGACCCCAGACCCTTCTAGAGGCCCCCAGGGCCCATCTTAAGGCACCCCGTCCCTTCTAGAGCACCCCAGGACCCTTATAAAAGTCCCCAGACCCTTCTAGAGCAACCCAGGACCCATCTAAAAGCCCCCAGACCCTTCTAGAGCCCCACCCGGACCCTTCTAAAAGCCCCCAGACCCTTCTAGAGGCCAACAGGACCCTTCTGAAAGCCAGCAGAACATTCTAGAGCCCCCCAGGACCCTTCTAAAAGCACCCAGACCCTTCTAGAGCCCCCCAGGACCCTTCTAAAAACCCCCAGACCCTTCTAGAGACCCCCAGGACCCTTCTGAAAGCCACCAGAACCTTCTAGAGCCCTCCAGGACCATTCTAAAAGCACCCAGACCCTTCTAGAGCATCCGAGAACCCTTCTAAAAGCACCCAGAACCTTCTAGATCATCCCCGGACACTTCTAAAAGCAACCAGAACCTTCTAGAAACACCCAGGACCCTTCTAAAAGCCCCCAGACCCTTCTAGAGGCACCCAAGACAATTCTAAAAGCCCTCAGACCATTCTAGAGACCCCAGGACCCTTCTAAAGGCCCCCAGACCCTTCTAGACCCTCCCCGGATCATTCTAAAAGCCCTCAGACCCTTCTAGAGCCTCCCAGGACCCTTCTAAAAGCCCCCAGACCTTTCTAGACCTTCCTCGGATCCTTCTAAACGAACCCAGACCCTTCTAGAGCCACCCAGGACCCCTCTAAAAGCCTCCAGACCCTTCTAGAGCCCCCCAGGACCATTCTAAAAGCACCCAGACCCTTCTAGACCCTCCGCGGATCCTTCTAAAACCCCAGACCCTTCTAGAGACCCCCGAACCCATCTAATAGATCCCAGACCCTTCTAGAGGCCCCCAGGACCCTTCTATAAGTCCCCAGACCCTTCTAGAGAACACTAGGACCCTTCTAAAAGCCCCCAGACCCTTCTAGAGCCTCCCAGGACCCTTCTAAAAGCCCCCAGAACCTTCTAGACCGTCCCCGGATCCTTCTAAAAGCACCCAGACCCTTCTAGAGCACCCCAGGACCCTTCTAAAAGCACTCAGACCCATCTAGAGACATCCAGGACCCTTCTACAAGCTCCCAGACCCTTCTAGAGACCCCCAGGACCCTTCTAAAAGCACCCAGACCCTTCTAGAGGCCCCCAGGACCCTTCTAATAGCACCCAGACACTTCTAGACCCCCCCAGTACCCTTCTAAAAGACCCCAGACCTTCCTAGAGGCCCTCAGGACCCTTCTAAAAGCCCCCAGACACTTCTAGAGGCCCCCAGGACCCTTCTACAAGCAACCAGACCCTTCTAGAGCCCCCCAGGACCCATTTAAAAGCCCCCAGACCTTTCTAGAGGCAAACAGGACCCTTTTGAAAGCCAGCAGAACATTCTATAGCCCCCCAGGACCCTTCTAAAAGCCCCCAGACCCTTCTAGAGCATCCGAGGACCCTTCAAAAAGCACCCAGACCCTTCTAGAGCATCCGAGGACCCTTCTAAAAGCACCCAGACCCATCTGGATACTCCCAGGACCCTTTTAAAAGCCCCCAGACCCTTCTAGAGCCCACCAGGACCCTTCTAAAAGACCCCAGACCCTTCTAGAAACCCCCAGGGCCCCTCTTAAGGCACCCCGTCCCTTCTAGAGCACCCCAGGACCCTTATAAAAGTCCCCAGACTCTTCTAGAGCAACCCAGGACCCATCTAAAAGCCCCCAGACCCTTCTAGAGCATCCGAGGACCCTTCTAAAAGCACCCAGACCCTTCTAGAGGTCCCCAGGACCCTTCTAATAGCACCCAGACCCTTCTAGAGCCTCCCAGGACCTTTCTACAAGCCTCCAGACCCTTCTAGATCCCCCAAGAACCCTTCTAAAAGACCCCAGACCCTTCTAGAGCACCCCAGGACCCTTCTAAAAGCTCCCAGACCCTTCTAGAGCCCCCGAGGACCCTTCTACAAGCTCCCAGACCCTTCTAGAGACCCCCATGACCCTTCTAAAAGCCCCCAGACCCTTCTAGAGACCCCCAGGACCATTCTAAAGGCCCCCAGACCTTTCTAGACCCTCCCCGGATCATTCTAAAAGCCCCCAGACCCTTCTAGAGCCCCCAAGGACCTTTCTAAAAGCCCCCAGAGCCTTCTAGACCCACCCCGGATCCTTCTAAATGAACCCAAACCATTCCATAGCCCCCCAGGACCCATCTAAAAGCATCCAGACCCTTCTAGAGCCCCCCAGGACCCTTCTATAAGCCCCCAGACCCTTCTAGACCCTCCCCTGATCATTCTAAAAGACCCCAGACCCTTCTAAAACCTCTCAGGACCTTTCTAATGGAATCCATACCCTTCTAGACCCTCCCCGGATCCTTCTAAAAGCCTCCAGACCCTTCTAGAGCCCCCCAGGACCCTTCTAAAAGCCCCCAGACGCTTCTAGACGCTTCGCGGATCCTTCTAAAAGCCCCCAGACCCTTCTAGAGCCCCCCCGAACCCCTCTAATAGATCCCAGACCCTTATAGAGGCCTCCAGGATACTTCTAAAAGCCCCCAGACCCTTCTAGAGCAGCACAGGACCCTTCTAAAAGCCCCCAGACCCTTCTAGAGCCCCCCAGGACCCATCTAAAAGTCCCCAGACCCTTCTAAAACACCCCAGGACCGTTCTAAAAGCCCACAGACCCTTCTAGAGCCCCCCCCGGACCATTCTAAAAGCCCCCAGACCATTCTAGAGGACCCCAGGACCATTCTAAAAGCCAGCAGAACATTCCAGAGCCACCCAGGACCCTTCAAAAGGCACCCAGACCCTTCTAGAGCACCCCAGGACCCTTCTAAAAGCACCCAGACCCTTCTAGACACCCCCAGGACCCTTCTGAAAGTCCCCAGAACCTTCTAGAGCCCCCCAGGACCCTTCTAAAAGCCCCCAGACCCTTCTAGAGACCCCCAGGACCCTTCTGAAAGCCCCCAGACCCTTCTAGACCCTCCGCGGATCCTACTAAAAGCCCCCCAGGACCCTTCTAAAAGCACCCATACCCTTCTAGACCCTCCGCGGATCCTTCTAAAAGCCCCCAGACCCTTCTGGACCCTCCCCGGATCCTTCTAAAAGTACCCAGACCCTTCTAGAGCCACCCAGGACCCTTCTAAAAGCACACAGACCCTTCTAGAGCCTCCCAGGACCATTCTAAAAGCCCCCATACCCTTCTAGAGCCCCCCCGGACCCCTCTAATAGATCCCAGACCCTTCTAGAGCCTCCCAGGACCCTTCTAAAAGTCCCCAGACCCTTCTAGACCACCCCAGGACCCTTCTAAAAGCCCCCAGACCCTCCTAGAGCCCCCCCCGGACCCTTCTAAAAGCCCCCAGACCCTTCTAGATGCCCCCAGGACCCTTCTGAAAGCCAGCAGACCATTCTAGAGCCTACCAGGACCCTTCTAAAGGCACCCAGACCCTTCTAGAGCCCCCCAGGAACCTTCTAAAAGCCCCCAGACCCTTCTAGAGATCCCCAGGACCCTTCTGAAAGCCCCCAGAACCTTCTAGAGCATCCGAGGACCCTTCTAAAAGGCCCCAGACCCTTCTAGAGCATCCGAGGACCCTTCTAAAAGCACAGAGACCCTTCTAGAGCATCCCAGGACCCTTCTAAAAACCCCCAGACATTCCAGAGACACCCAGGACCCTTCTAATAGCCCCCAGAACCCTCTAGAGCCACCCAGGACCATTCTAAAAGCACCCAGACCCTTCTAGAGCTCCTCAGGATCCTTCTAAAAGACCCCAGACCATTCTAGAGCCTTGCAGGACAATTCTAAAGGCCTCCAGACCCTTCTAGAGCCCCCCAGGACTCTTCTTAAAGCACACAGACCCTTCTAGAGCCTCCCAGGAGCATTCTAAAGGCCCCCAGACAGTTCTAGACCCACCCCGGATCATTCTAAAAGACGCAGACGCTTCAAGAGCCCCCCAGGACCCTTCTAAAGGCCCCCAGACCCTTCTAGAGCCTCCCAGGACCCTTCTAAAAGCCCCCAGACCCTTCCAGAGGGCCCCAGGACCCTTCTAAAAGCACCCAGACCCTTCTAGAGCCCCCCCGGATCCTTCTAAAAGTCCCTAGACCCTTCTAGAGATTCCCAGGACCCATCTAAAAGCACCCAGACCCTTCTAGAGCCTCCCAGGACCCTTCTAAAAGCCCCCAGAATCTTCTAGACCCTCCCCGGTTCCTTCTAAAAGCCCCCAGACACTTCTGGAGCCCCCCAGGACCCTTCTAAAAGCACTCAGACCCTTCTAGAGCCTTACAGGACCCGTCTAAAAGCACAGAGACCCTTCTAGAGCCTCCCAGGACCTTTCTAAAAGCCCCCAGACCCTTCTAGAGCCCCCCAGGACCCTTCTAAAAGCTCCCAGACCCTTCTAGAGCCCACCAGGACCATTCTAAAGGCCCCGAGACCCTTCTAGACCCTCCCCGGATCATTCTAAAAGCCCCCAGACCCTTCTAGAGCCTCCCAGGACCCTTCTAAAAGACCCCAGACCCTTCTAGAGGCCCCCCGGACCCCTCTAATAAATCCCAGACCCTTCTAGAAGCCTCCAGGAGACTTCTAAAAGCCCCCAGACCCTTCTAGAGAACCCCAGGACCCTTCTAAAAGACCCCAGACCCTTCTAGAGCCCCCCAGGACCCTTCTAAAAGTCCCCAGACCCTTCTAGAGCACCCCAGGACCCTTCTAAAAGCCCCCAGACCCTCCTAGAGCCCCCCCCGGACCCTTCTAATAGCCCCCAGCCCCTTCTAGATGCCCCCAGGACCCTTCTGAAAGCCAGCAGACCATTCTAGAGCCTCCCAGGACCCTTCTAAAGGCACCCAGACCCTTCTAGAGCCCCCAGGAAAGTTCTAAAAGCCCCCAGACCCTTCTAGAGACCCCCAGGACCCTTCTGAAAGCCCCCAGAACCTTCTAGAGCATCCGAGGACCCTTCTAAAAGCCCCCAGACCCTTCTAGAGCATCCGAGGACCCTTCTAAAAGCACCCAGATCCTTCTAGAGCATCCCAGGACCCTTCTAAAAGGCCCCAGACCCTTCTACAGACACCCAGGACCCTTCTAATAGCTCCCAGAACCCTCTAGAGCCACCCAGGACCCTTCTAAAAGCCCCCAGACCATTCTAGAGCCCCCCAGGACCCTTCTAAAAGCACCCAGACCCTTCTAGAGCCCCCCAGGACCATTCTAAAGGCCCCCAGACCTTTCTAGAACCTCCCCGGATCCTTCTAAAAGCCCCCAGACCCTTCTAGAGGCCCCCAGGACCATTCTAAAAGCCCCCAGACCATTCTAGAGCCCCCCAGGACCATTCTAAAGGCCCCCAGACCCTTCTAGACCCTCCCCGGATCATTCTAAAAGCCCCCAGACCCTTCTAGAGCCTCCCAGGACCCTTCTAAAAGCCCCCAGACCAATCTAGACCCTCCCCGGATCCTTCTAAATGAACCCAGACCCTTCTAGAGACCCCAGGACCCCTCTACAAACCTCCAGACCCTTCTAGAGCCCCCCAGGACCCGTCTAAAAGCCCCCAGACCCTTCTAGACCCTTCCCAGATCATTCTAAAAAAACCTAGACCCTTCTAAAACCTCCCAGGACCCTTCTAAAGGAACCAAGACCCTTCTAGACCCTCCCCGGATTATTCTAAAAGCCTCCAGACCCTTCTAGAGGCCACCAGGACCCTTCTATAAGTCTCCAGACCCTTCTAGAGAAACCCAGGACCCTTCTAAAAGCACCCAGACCCTTCTAGAGCAAACCCGGACCACTCTAATAAAACCCAGACCCTTCTCGATAACTCCAGGATACTTCCAAAAGACCCCAGACCCTTCTAGAGACCACCAGGACCCTTCTGAAAGACCCCAGAACCTTCTAGAGCCCCTAGGACCCTTCTAAAAACACCCAGACCCTTCTAGAGCATCCGAGGACCATTCTAAAAGCACCCAGACCCTTCTAGAGGACACCAGCACACTTCTAAAAGCCCCCAGACCCTTCTAGAGCACCCCAGGACCCTTCTAAAAGCCCCCAGACCCTTCTAGAGCCCCCCCGGACCATTCTAAAAGCCCCCAGACCCTTCTAGAGGACCCCAGGACCATTCTAAAAGCCAGCAGAACATTCTAGAGCCACCCAGGACCCTTCAAAAGGCACCCAGACCCTTCTAGAGCAACCCAGGACCCTTCTAAAAGCCCCCAGACCCTTCTAGAGACCCCCAGGACCCTTCTGAAAGCCCCCAGACCCTTCTAGAGCCCCCCAGGACCCTTCTAAAAGACCGTAGACCATTCTAGAGGTCCCCATGACATTTCTAAAATACCCAGACCCTTCTAGAGCCCACCAGGACCCTTCAAAAAGCCCCCAGACCCTTCCAGAGCCACCCAGAACCCATTTAAAAGCCTCCAGACCCTTCCAGAGCCTCCCAGGACCCTTCCAAAATCCCCCAGACCCTTCTAAAGCCCCCCCGAACCCATTTAAAATCCTCTAGACCCTTCCAGACCCTCCCAGGACCCCTCCAAAAGCCCCCATACCCTTCTAAACCCCCTCAGAACTCTTCCAAAAGCCCCCAGACCTTTCTAGAGCCCCCGAGGACCATTCTAAAAGCCTCCAGACCCTTCTAGAGTCCACCAAGACGCTTCTATAAGCCCCCACACCCTTCTAGAGCCCCCCAGGACCCTTATAAAAGCCCCCAGACTTTTCCAGAGCCCTCCAACACCCTTCTAAAAGGCCCCAGACCCTTCTAGAACCGCCTAGGACCCTTCTAAAAGACTCCAGACCCTTCCAGAGAACCTCAGAACCATTCCAAAAGCACCCAGACCCTTATGGAGCCCCCCAGGACCCTTCTAAAAGACCCCAGACCCTTCTAGAGCCTCTCATGACCAATCTAAAAGCACCCAGACCATTCTAGAGCCCCCCTGGACTGTTCAAAAAGACCCCAGACCCTTCTAGAGCCCCCCAGGACCCTTCGAAAAGCACCCAGACCCTTCTAAATCCACCCAGGATCCTTCTAAAAGCCCTCAGACCATTCTAGAGCCCCCCAGGAACCTTCTGAAAGCCCCCAGACCCTTCTAGAGCCTCCCAGGACCCTTCTAAAAGCCCCCAGACCCTTCTAGAGACCCTCAGGACACTTCTAAAAGCCCCCAGACCCTTCTGGAGCCTTCCAGGACTTTCTAAAAGCACCCAGACCCTTCTAGAGACCCCAGGATCCATCTAAAAGCCCCCAGACCCTTCTACAGCCCCCCAGGACCCTTCTACAAGCACGCAGACCCTTCTAGAGCCCCCTAGGACCCTTCAAATAGACCCCAGGCCCTTCTACAGCCCCCCAGAACCTTTGTAAAAGTCCCCAGACCTTTCTAGAGACCCCCAGGACGCTTCTAAAAGCCCCCAGACCTTTCTAGAGCCCCCCAGGACCATTCTAAAAGCCCCCAGACACTTCCAGACCCCCCCCGAACCCTTTTAAAAACCTCCACACCATTTCAGCGCCTCCCAGTACACTTCCAAAAGCACCCAGACCCTTCTAAAGCCCCCCAGGACCTTTCTAAAAGCCCCCAGACCCTTCTAGAGACCGCCAGGGCCCTTCTAAAAGCCCCCAGACCTTTGCAGAGCCCGCCAAGACCCTTCTAAAAGCCCCCAGACCCTTCTAGAGCTCCCCAAACCCCTTCTTAAAGCCCCCAGACCCTTCTAGAGTCCCCAAGTACCTTTCAAAAGCCCGCAGACCGTTCTAGAGCCCACCAGGACCCTTCTAAAAGCCCCCAGACCCTTCTAGAGCCCCCCCTGGACCATTCTAATAGCCCCCAGAACCTTCTACAGCCCCCCAGAACCCTTCTAAAAGCCCCCAGACCCTTCTAGAGAACCCCAGGACCTTTCTAAAAGCCCCCAGACCCTTCTAGAGCCCCCCAGGACCCTTCTAAAGACCCCAGACCCTTCTGGAGCCTCCCAGGACCTTCTAAAAGCACCCAGACCCTTCTAGAGACCCCAGGATCCATCTAAAGGCCCCCAGACCCTTCTACAGCCCCCCAGGACCCTTCTACAAGCCCCCAGACCCTTCCAGAGCCCTCCCGATGCCTTTTAAAAGCGTCCACACCCTTTCAGCGCCTCCCAGGACCCTTCTAAAAGCTCCAGACCCTTCTAGAGCCCCCCCGGACCCATCTAAAAGCCCCCAGACCTTTGCAGAGCCCGCCAAGACCCTTCTAAAAGACCCCAGACCCTTCTAGAGCTCCCCAAACCCCTTCTCAAAGCCCCAAGACGCTTCTAGAGCACGCCAGTACATTCTAAAAGCCCCCAGACCCTTCTAGAGCTCCCCAAACCCCTTCTCAAAGCCCCAAGACGCTTCTAGAGCACCCCAGGACATTTCTAAAAGCCCCCAGACCCTTCTAGAGCCCCCCAGGACCAGTCTAAAAGCACCCAGACCCTTCTAGAGCCTACCAAGTCCCTTCTAAAAGCCCCGAAACCCTTCCAGAGACCAACAGGACCCTTCAAAATGCCCCCAGTCTCTTCTGGAGCCTCCGAGGACCCTTCTAAAAGTCCCCAGACCCTTCCAGAGTCCCCCATGACCTTTCTATAAGCCCCCAGACCGTACTGGAGCACCCTACGACCCTTCTAAAGGCCCCCAGCCCCTTCCAGAGCTCCCCAGGACCCTTCAAAAAGCCCCCAGACCCTTCTACAGCCCACCAGGACCCTTCTAAAAGACCCCAGAGCCTTCTAGAGCCCCTCAGGACCCTTCTAGAAGACCCCAGACCCTTCTAGAGCCCCCAAGGACCCTTCTAAAATCCCCCAGACCCTTCTAGAGCACCCCAGGACGCTTCTAAAAGTCCCCATACCATTCTAGAGCCCCCCAGGACCCTTCTAAAAGACCCCAGGCCCTTCCAGAGCTCCCCATGACCTTTCTAAAAGAACCCAGACCCTTCTAGAGCCAACCAGGACCCTTCTAAAAGCACACAGACCCTTCTAGAGCCCACCAGGACCCTTCTAAAACCCCCCAGACCGTTTCACACCTTCCCCGAACCCTTTTAAAAGCCTCCAGACCCTTCCAGAGCCTCCCAGTACCCGTCTAAAAGCCCCCAGACCCTTCTAAATCCCCCCAGAACCCTTTTAAAAGACTCCAGACCCTTCCAGACCCTTCCAGGACCCTTCCAAAAGCCACCAGACCCTTCTAAAGCCCTTCAGGACACTTCCAAAAGCCCCCAGACCATTCTACAGCCCCCCAGGACCATTCTAGAAGCCCCCAGACCATTCTAGAGCCCCCCAGGACCCTTCTAAAAGACCGTAGACCATTCTAGAGCTCCCCATGTCCTTTCTAAAATACCCAGACCCTTCTAGAGCCCCCCAGGACCCTTCAAAAAGCCCCCAGACCCTTCCAGAGCCACCCAGAACCCATTTAAAATCCTCCAGACCCTTCCAGACCCTCCCAGGACCCCTCCAAAAGCCCCCATACACTTCTAAACCCCCCCAGAACTCTTCCAAAAGCCCCAGACCTTTCTAGAGCCCCCGAGGACCATTCTAAAAGCCTCCAGACCCTTCTAGAGTCCACCAAGACGATTCTATAAGCCCCCAGACCCTTCTAGAACCCCCCCAGGACCCTTATAAAAGCCCCCAGACTTTTCCAGAGCCCTCCAACACCATTCTAAAAGGCCCCAGACCCTTCTAGAACCCACTAGGACCCTTCTAAAAGCCCCCAGACCCTTCCAGAGCACCTCAGAACCATTCCAAAAGCACCCAGACCCTTATGGAGCCCCCCAGGACCCTTCTAAAAGACCCCAGACCCTTCTAGAGCCTCTCATGACCAATCTAAAAGCACCCAGACCATTCTAGAGCCCCCCTGGACTGTTCAAAAAGACCCCAGACCCTTCTAGAGCCCCCAGGACCCTTCTAAAAGCACCCAGACCCTTCTAAATCCCCCCAGGATCCTTCTAAAAGCTCTCAGACCATTCTAGAGCCCCCCAGGAACCTTCGAACAGCCCCCAGACCCTCCTAGAGCCTCCCAGGACCCTTCTAAAAGCCCCCAGACCCTTCTAGAGACCCCCAGGACACTTCTAAAAGCCCCCAGACCCTTCTGGAGCCTTCCAGGACTTTCTAAAAGCACCCAAACCCTTCTAGAGACCCCAGGATCCATCTAAAAGCCCCCAGACCCTTCTACAGCCCCCAGGACCCTTCTACAAGCACGCAGACCCTTCTAGAGCCCCCTAGGACCCTTCAAATAGCCCCCAGGATCTTCTACAGCCCCCCAGAACCCTTGTAAAAGCCCCCAGACCTTTCTAGAGACCCCCAGGACCCTTCTAAAAGCCCCCAGACCTTTCTAGAGCCCCCCAGGACCATTCTAAAAGCCCCCAGACCCTTCTAGACGCCCCGAGGACCTTTCTAAAAGCACCCAGACCCTTCTAGAAGCCCCCAGGACATTTCTAAAAGCCACCAGACCCTTCTTGAGCCCCCCAGCACCATTATAAAAGCCCCCAGACCTTTCTAGAGCCTCCCAGAACCCTTCTAAATGCTCCCTGACAATTCTAGAGCCTCCCAGGACCCTTCTAAAAGCACCCAGACACTTCTAGAGGTCCCCAGGACCCTTCTAAAAGCCCCCAAACCTTTCTAGAGCCCCCCAGGGCCCCTCTAAAGGTACCCCAGACCCTTCTAGAGCGCCCCAGGACCCTTCTAAAAGCCCCCAGACCTTTCTAGAGGCACCCAGGACCCTTCAAAGAGCCCCCAGACCCTTCTAGAGGCCCCCAGGACCCTTCTAAAAGCACCCAGTCCATTCTAGAGCCCCCCAGGACCCTTCTAAAAGCCCCCAGACCCTTCTAGAGTCCTCCAGGACCCTTTTGAAAGCCCCCAGACGCTTCTAGAGCCCTCCTGGACCCTTCTAAAACAATCCAGACCATTCTAGAGCCCCCCAGGACTTTTCTAAAAGACCTCAGACCCTTCTAGACCCTTCCCAGATCCTTCTAAAAGCCCCCAGACCATTCCATAGCCCCCCAGGACGCTTCTAAAAGCCAGCAGACCCTTCTAGAGCCTCCCAGGATTCTTCTAAAAGACCCCAGACCCTTCTAGAGCTCCCCAAGACCCTTCTAAAATCCCCCAGACCCTTCTAGAGGCCCTTAGTGCCCCTCTAAATGTTTCCAGACCCTTCTAGAGCCCCTTAGGACCCTTCTAAAAGCCCCGAGACCCTTCTAGAGCCCCCCAGGACCCTTCTAAAAGCCCCCAGACCCTGATAGAGCCTCCCAGGACAGTTCTAAAAGCCCCCAGACCCTTCTAGAGGCCCCCAGGACCATTCTGAAAGCACCCAGACCCTTCAAGAGGACCCCAGGACCCTTCTAAAAGCACCCGGACCCTTCTAGAGCCCCCCAGGACCCATCTAAAAGCCCCCAGGCTCTTCAACAGCCCCCCAGGACCATTCCTAAAGCCCCCAGACCCTTCTAGAGCCCCCCAGGACCCCTCTAAAAGCCCCCAGACCCTTCTAGAGCCCCCTAGGACCATTCTAAAAGCACCCAGACCCTTCTAGAGGCCCCCAGGACCCTGTTAAAAGAACCCAGACCCTTCTAGCTCACCCCAGGACCCTTCTAAAAGCCCCCAGACCCTTCTAGAGACCCCCCGGACCCTTCTAAAAGCCCCCATACCCTTCTAGAGCCTCCCCGGATCCTTCTAAAAGCACGCAGACCCTTCTAGAGCCTCACCGGATCCTTGTAAAGCCCCCAGAACCTTCTAGAGCCCCCCAGGACCCTTCTAAATGCCCCCAGACCCTTTTAGAGCCTCCCTGGATCCTTCTAAAACCCCCCAGACCCTTCTAGAGCTCCCCAGGACCCTTCTAAAAGCCACCAGACCCTTCTAGAGCCCCCCAGGACCATTCTAAAAGCCCCCAGACCCTTCTAGAGCCTCCCAGGACCCTTCTAAAAGCACCCAGACCATTCTAGAGGTCCCCAGGACCCTTCTAAAATACCCCAGACTCTTCTAGAGGCCACCAGGGCCCCTCTAAATGCCGCCAGACCCTTCTAGAAGCCCCCAGGACCCTTTTAAAAGCCCCCAGACCCTTCTAGATGCCCCCAGGACCCTTCTAAAAGCCAACATTCCATTCTAGAGCCCCCCAGGACGCTTCTAAAAGCCCCCAGACCCTTCTAGAGATTCCAAGGACCCTTCTAAAAGCCCCCAGTCCATTCTAGAGCCCCCCAGGATCCTTGTATAAGACCCCAGTCCATTCTAGAGCCCGCCAGGACCATTCTGAAAGCCCCCAGACCCTTCTAGAGCCCCCCAGGACCATTCTAAAAGCACCCAGAACCTTCTAGAGCCCCCCAGGTCCCTTCTAAAAGAATCCAGACCCTTCTAGACCCTCCCCGGATCCTTCTAAAAGCACCCAGACTTTTCTAGAGCCTCCCAGGACCCTTCTAAAATCACTCAGACACTTCTAGAGGCACCCAGGACCCTTCTAAAAGCCACCAGACCCTTCTAGAGACCCCCAGGACTCTTCTAAAAGCTCCCAGACCATTCTAGACCCTCCCCGGATCCTTCTAAAAGCACCCAGACCATTCTAGAGTCCCCAGGACCCTTCTAAAAGCCCGCAGACCCTCCTAGAGCCCCCCAGGACCCTTCTAAAAGCACCCAGACCCTTCTAGAGCCTCCAAGGACCCTTTTAAAAGCCCCCAGACCATTCTAGAGCCCCTCATGACCCTTCTAAAAGCCCCCAGATTCTTCTAGAGCCTCCCAGGACCCTTCTAGAAGCCCCCAGATCCTTCTAGAGCTCCCCAGGACCCTTCTAAAAGCACCCTGACCCTTCTAGAGGCCCCCAGGGCCCCTCTAAATGTCCCCAGACCCTTCTAGAACCCACAAGGACCCTTCTAAAAGCCCCCAGACCCTTCTAGAGAACCCCAGGACCCCTCTAAAAGCCCCCAGACCCTTCTAGAGCCCCCCAGGACCCTTCTAATAGCCCCTAGACCCTTCTAGAGGCACCCAGGACCATTCTGAAAGCCCCCAGACCCTTCTAGACGCCCCCAGGACCCTTCTAAAAGACCCCGGACCCTTCTATAGTCCCCCAGGACCCATCTAAAAGCACCCAGACCCTTCTACAGCCCCACAGGACGCTTCTAAAAGCCCCCAGACCCTTCTAGAGCCACCCAGGACACGTCTAAAAGCACCAAGACCCTTCTAGAGGCCCCCAGGACCTTTCTGAAAGCACCCAGACCCTTCTAGATCTCCGCAGTACCCTTCTAAGTCTCTGCAGACCATTCTAGAGGCCCCCTGGACCCTTCTAAAAGCACCCTGACCCTTCTAGAGCCCACCAGGACCATTCTAAATGCCCCCAGACCCTTCTAGAGCCCCCCAGGACCCTTCTAAAAGCATCCAGACCCTTATAGAGTACCGTTTGACCCTTCTGAAAGCACCCAGACCCTTCTAGATGCCCCCAGGACCTTCTGAAAGCCCCCAGACCATTCTAGAGAACACCAGGACTCTTCTAAATGCCCCAAGACCATTCTAGAGCTTCCCAGGACCCTTCTAAAAGCCCCCAGACCCTTCTAGAGAAGCCCAGGTCCCCTCTAAAAGGCCCCAGACCATTCCAGAGCTCCCGAGGACCCTTCTTAAATCAAACAGACCCTTCTAGAGCCCCCCAGGACCCTTATAAAATCCCCCAAAGCCTTCTAGAGCCCCCCAGGACCATTCTAAAAGACCCCAGACCCTTCTAGACCCTCCCCGGATCCTTCTAAAAGTACCCAGACCATTCTAGAGCCTCCCAGGACCCTTCTAAAATCCCTCAGACACTTCTAGAGGACCCCAGGACCCTTCTAAAAGCCCCCAGAGCCTTCTAGTTGCCCCCAGGACCCTTCTAAAAGCCCCCACACCCTTCTGGATCCTCACCGTATCCTTCTAAAAGCCCCCAGAGCATCCTAGAGGCCTCCAGGGCCCTTCTAAAAGCCGGCAGACTTTTCTAGAGTCTCCCCGAATCCTTCTAAAAAGCCCCCAGACCCTTCTAGAGGCCCCCAGGACCCTTCTAAAAGCCTCCAGACCTTTGTAGAGCCCCCCAGGACCCTTCTAAAAGACCCCAGACCCTTCTAAACCCTCCCCGGATCCTTCTAAAAGCACCCAGACCCATCTGGAGCTTCCAGGACCCTTCTAAAAGCCAACAGACCCTTCTAGAGGCCCCCAGGACCCTTCTGAAAGCCCCCAGACACTTCTAGAGGACCCCAGGACCCTTCTAACAGTCCCAGACCCTTCTAGAGGGACGCAGAACCCTTCTAAAAGCCCCCAGATCCTTCTAGAGTCCCCCAGGACCCTTCTGAAAGCCCCCAGACCCTTCTAGAGACAACCAGGACCCTTCTAAATGCCCCCAGACCCTTCTAGAGCCCCCCAGGACCCTTCTAAAAGCCTCCAGACCCCTCTAGAGGTCCTCAGGACCCTTCTGAAAGCCCCCAGACCCTTCTAGAGCCACACAGGACCCTTCTAAATGCACCCAGACACTTCTAGAGCCCCCCAGGACCCTTCTAAAAGCCCCCCAGATCATTCTAGAGCTCCCCAGGACCCTTCTAAAAGCCCCCAGACCATTCTAGAGCCTCCCAGGACATTTCTAAAAGCACCCAGACCCTTCTAGACCCTCCACGGATCCTTCTAAAAGCACCTAGACCCTTCTAGAAGCCTCCCAGGACCCTTCTAAAATCCCTCAGACCCTTCTAGAGGCCCCCAGGACCCTTCTAAAAGCCCGCAGAGCCTTCTAGATGCACCCAGAACCCTTCTAAAAGACCTCATACCATTCTAGAGCAACCTAGGACCCTTCTAAAAGCCCCCAGACCTTTCTAGAGCCCGCCAGTACCCTTCTAAAAGACCCCAGACCATTCTAGAGACAAGCAGGACCTTTCTAAAAGCCCCCAGACCCTTCTAGAGCCTCCCAGGACCCTGCTGAAAGCCTCCAGACCCTTCTAGAGCTTCCCAGGACCCTTCTAAAGACGCCCAGACTTTCTATAGGCCCCCAGGGCCCCTCTAATGATCACCAGACCCTTCTAGAGCCCCCAAGGAGCCTTCTAAAAGCCCCCAGACCCTTCTAGATACCCGCAGGACCCATCTAAAAGCCCAAAGACCCTTCTAGATCTTCCCAGGACCCTTCTAAAAGCCCCCAGACACTTCTAGAGCTCCCCAGGACCCTTCCAAAAGCCCCCAGACATTTCTAGAGCCCCCAGGACAGTTCTAAAAGCACACAGACCCTTCTAGGCTTTCAAAAGTGTCCAGGGGGCCTCTAGAATTGTCTGGGGGATTTTAGAAGGGTTCTGGGGGGCTCTAGAAGGTCTGGGGGATTTTAGAAGGGTCCTGGGAGGCTCTAGAATGGTCTGGAAGCTTTTTGAAGGGTACTTGTGGGCTCTAGAAGGGTCTGGGTGCATTTAGAAGGGTCCTGGTGGCATGTGTAAGGGTCTGGACGGTTTTAGAAGGGTCCTGGGGGCCTCTAAAAGGGTCTGGGGGCTTTCAGAAGCGTTTGGGGAGGGTCTAGAAGGGTCTGGGGGCTTTTAGAATGGTCCTGGGGGGCTCTAGAAGGGTCTGGGGGCATTTAGAAGGTTCCTGGGGGGCTCTAGAAGGGTCTGGGGTCTTTTAGAAGGTTCCTGGTAGGCTCTAGAAGGGTCTGGGGCTTTTAAAAGGGTCCTGGGGGGCTCTAGAAGGGTCTGGGGTCTTTGAGAAGGGTCCTTGGGTGGGTCTAGAAGGGTCTGATTGCTTTTGTAAGGGTCCTGGTTGCCTCAAGAAGGGTCTGGGGGCTTTTATAGGGTCCTGGGTGTTTCTAGGAGGGTCTGGGTGCTTTTAGAATGATCATGGGAGGGTCTAATAGTGTCTGCGGGCTTTTAGAAGGGTCCTGGGGGGCTCTAGATGGGTCTGGGAGCTTTTAGAATTGTCCTAGGAGGCTCTAGAAGGGTCTGGGGTCTTTTAGAATGATCCGGGGTGTGTCTAGAAGTGTCTGGGGGCTTTTAGAAGGGTCCTGGGGGTCTCTAGAAAGGTCTGGAGGCTTTTAGAAGTCTCCTGGGGGGCTCTAGAATGGTGTAGGACCTTTTAGAAGGATCCGGGGAGGGTCTAGAAGTGTCTGGGGGCTTTTAGAAGAGTCCTGGGGGCCTCTAGAAGGGTCTGGAGGCTTTTAGAAGGGTCCTGGGGGGCTCTAGAAGAGTCGGGGGGCTTTTAGAAGGGTCCTGGGGGGCTCTAGAAGGGTCTGCGGGCTTTTAGAATGATCCGGGGACGGTCTAGAAGGGTCTGGGGTCTTTGAGAAGGTTCCTTGGGTGGATCTAGAAGAGTCTGGGTGCTTTTGTAAGGGTCCTGGGTGCCTCAAATAGGGTCTGGGGGCTTTTATAGGGTCCTGGGGGGCTCTAGAAAGGACTGGGAGCTTTTAGAATTTTAATGGGAGGCTCTAGAAGTGTATGGGGGCTTTTAGAACGATCCGGGGTGGGTCTAGAAGTGTCTGGGGGCTTTTAGAAAGGTCCTGGGGTCTCTAGAAGGGTCTGGAGGCTTTTAGAAGGGTCATGGTGGTCTCTAGAATGGTCTGGGGGCTTTTAGAAGGATCCGGAGAGGGTCTAGAAGGGTTTGGGGGCTTTTAGAAGGGTCCTGGGGGGCTCTAGAAGGGTCTGGAGGCTGTTAGAAGGGTCCTGGGTGGCTCTAGAAGGGTCGGGGGGTTTTTAGAAGGGTCCTGGGTGGCTCTAGAAGGGTCTGGGTGCTTTTAGAATGATCCGGGGACGGTCTAGAAGGGTCAGGGGGCTTTTAGAAGGATTCTAGGGGTCTCTAGAAGGGTATGGGGGCTTTTAGAAGGGTCCTGAGGGGCTCTAGAAGGGTCTGGGGGCTTTTAGAAGGGTCCTGGGTGCCTCTAGAAAGGTCTGGGGGATTTCAGAAGTGTCCTGGTTGCCTCTAGAAGGGTCTGGGGGCTTTTAGAATTCTCCTGGGAGGCTCTAGAAGGGTCTGGGGTCTTTTAGAAGGGTCCTGGGGGGCGCTAGAAGGGTCTGGGGGCTTTTATAATGGTCCTGGGGGGCTCTAGAAGGGTCTGGAGGTTTTATAAGGGTCCTGGTGGGCTCTAGAAGGGTCTGGGGACTTTTAGAAGGGTCCTGGGGGGCTCTAGAAGGGTCTGGGGGCTTTTAGAATGATCCGGTTTAGGTCTAGAAGGGTCTAGGTGCCTTTAAAAGGGTTCTGGGGGCTCTAGAAGAGTCTGGGGGCTTGTAGAAGGGTCCTGGGGGCCTTTAGAAGGGTCTGGGGGCTATTAGAATGGTCCTGGGTGGCTCTAAGATGGTCTGGGGGCTTTTAGAAGGGTTCTAAAGGGGCTCTAAAAGGGTCTGGGGGCTTTTAGAAGGGTCCTGGGTGCCTCTAGAAGGGTCTGGGGGCTTTTAGAAGGGTCCTGGGGGGCTCTAGAAGGGTCTGGGTGCTATTAGAAGGGTCCTTGGGGGATCTAGAATGGTCTGGGGGCTTTCAGAAGGGTCCTGGGGGCTGTAGTAGGGTCTGGGTGCTTTTAGAAGTGTCCTGGGGGCCTCTAGAAGGGTATGGGGACTTTTAGAAGGGTCCTGGGGGATCTAGAAAGGTCTGAGGACTTTTAGAAGGGTCCTGGGAGGCTCTAGAAGGGTCTGGGGGCTTTTAGAATGGTCCTGGCGGCCTCTAGAAGGGTCTGGAGGCTATTAGAAGGGTCCTGGGGGTCTCTAGAATAGTCTGGGGGCTTTTAGAAGGGTCCTGGGAGGCTGTTGAAGGGTCTGGGGTCTTTTAGATTGGTCCTGGGATGCTCTAGAAGGGTCTGGGTGCTATTAGAAGGGTCCTTGGATTCTCTAGATGGTTCTGGCGGCTTTCAGAAGGGACCTGGGGGTCTCTAGAAGGGTCTGGGGGCTTTTAGATGGGTCCTGGGGGGCTCTAGAAGGGTCTGGGGGCTTTTATAATGGTCCTGGGGGGCTCTAGAAGGGTCTGGAGGCTTTTAGAAGGGTCCTGGGGGGCTCTAGAAGGGTCTGGGGGCTTTTAGAATGATCCGGTTTGGGTCTAGAAGGGTCTAGGTGCCTTTAAAAGGGTTCTGGGGGCTCTAGAAGAGTCTGGGGGCTTGTAGAAGGGTCCTGGGGGCCTCTAGAAGGGTCTGGGGGCTATTAGAATGGTCCTGGGTGGCTCTAGGATGGTCTGGGGGCTTTTAGAAGGGTTCTAAAGGGGCTCTAAAAGGGTCTGGGGGCTTTTAGAAGGGTCCTGGGTGCCTCTAGAAGGGTCTGGGGGCTTTTAGAAGGGTCCTTGGGGGATCTAGAATGGTGTGGGTGCTTTCAGAAGGGTCCTGGGGGCTGTAGAAGGGTCTGCGTGCTTTTAGAAGGGTCCTGGGGGCCTCTAGAAGGGTCTGGGGACTTTTAGAATGGTCCTGGGGGGCTCTAGAAAGGTCTGAGGACATTTAGAAGGGTCCTGGGAGGCTCTAGAAGGGTCTGGGGGCTTTTAGAAGGGTCCTGGCGACCTCTAGAAGGGTCTGGAGGCTATTAGAAGGGTCCTGGGGGTCTCTAGAATAGTCTGGGGGCTTTTAGAAGGGTCCTGGGAGGCTGTAGAAGGGTCTGGGGTCTTTTAGATTGGTCCTGGGATGCTCTAGAAGGGTCTGGGTGCTTTTAGAATGGTCCTTGGAGGATCTAGATTGTTCTGGCGGCTTTCAGAAGGGTCCTGGGGGTCTCTAGAAGGGTCTGGGGGCTTTTAGAATGGTCCTGGTGGTCTCTAGAAGGGTCTGGGTGCTTTTAGAAGGGTCTTGGGGGGCTCTAGAAAGTTCTGGGGGCTTTTAGAAGGGTCCTGGGGGCCTCAAGAAGGGTCTGGGCGCTGTTAGAAGGGTCCTGGGGGGCTCTGAAAGGGTCTGGGGGCATTTAGAATGGTCCTGGGTGCCTCTAGAAGGGTCTGGGGGCTTTTAGAAGGGTCCTGGGGTCCTCTAGAATGGTCTGGGTGCTATTAGAAGGGTCCTGGGGGGCTCTAGAAGGGTCTGGGTGCTATTAGAAGGGTCCTTGGGGGCTCTAGAATGGTCTGGGGGCTTTCATAAGGGTCCTGGGGGCCTCTAGAAGGGTCTGGGGGCTTTTAGAATGGTCCTGGGGGTCTCTAGAAGGGTCTGGGGGCTTTTATAAGGGTCCTGGGGGGCTCTAGAAAGGTCTGAGGACTTTTAGAAGGGTCCTGGGAGGCTCTAGAAGGGTCTGGGGGCTTTTAGAAGGGTACTGGCGGCCTCTAGAAGGGTCTGGAGGGTATTAGAAGGTTCCTGGGGGTCTCTAGAATAGTCTGGGGGCTTTTAGAATTGTCCTGGGAGGCTGTAGAAGGGTCTGGGGTCTTTTAGATTGGTCCTGGGATGCTCTAGAAGGGTCTGCGGGCTTTTAGAAGGGTCCTTGGAGGCTCTAGAATGTTCTGGCGGCTTTCAGAAGGGTCCTGGGTGTCTCTAGAAGGGTCTGGGGGCTTTTAGAAGGGTCCTGGGGGGCTCTAGAAGGGTCTGGGTGCTTTTAGATGGGTCTTGGGGGGCTCTAGAAGTTTCTAGGGGCTTTTAGAAGGGTCCTGGGGGCCTCTAGAAGGGTCTGGGGGCTGTTAGAAGGGTCCGGGGGGGGCTCTAGAAAGGTCTGGAGGCTTTTAGAAGGGTCCTGGGTGGCTCTAGAAGGGTCTGGGGGCTTTTAGAATGGTCCTGGTTGCATCTAGAATGGTCTGGGGGCTTTTAGAAGGATCCGGGGACGGTCTAGAAGGGTCTGGGGTCTTTTAGAAGGGTCCTTGAATGGCTCTAGAAGGGTCTGGTGTCTTTGAGAAGGGTACTTGTGTGGCTCTAGAAGGGTCTGTGTGCTTTTGGAGGGTCCTGGGTGCCTCAAGAAGGGTCTGGGTGCTTTCATGGGGTCCTGGGGGTTTCTAGATTGGTCTGGGTGCTTTTAGAAGGGTCCTGGGTTGCTCTAGAAGGGTCTGGGGTTCTGAAGAGGGGCCCTGGTGCCTCTAGAAGGGTCTGGGGGCTTTTAGAAGGGTCCTGGCGGACTCTAGAAGGGTCTGGGTGCTTCTAGAAGGGTCCTGGGGGCTTTTAGAAGGGTCTGGGGGATTGTAGAAGGGTCCTGGGTGGCTCTAGTAGGGTCGGGGGCTTTTAGAAGTGTCCTGGGTGGCTCTAGAAGGGTCTGGTGGCTTTTAGAAGGGTCCTGAGGGGCTCTAGAAAGGTCTAGGGTCTTTGAGAATGGTCCTTGGGTGGCTCTAGAAGGGTCTGGGTGCTTTTGTAAGGGTCCTGGGTGCCTCAAAAAGGATCTGGGGGCTTTTAAAGGGTCCTGGGGGTTTGTAGAAGGGTCTGGGGGCTTTTAGAAGGGTCCTGGGTTGCTCTAGAATAGTCTGGTGGCCTGAAGAAGGGCCCTGGGTGCCTCTAGAAGGGTCTGGGGTCTTTTAGAAGGGTCCTGGGGGACTCTAGAAGGGTCTGGGTGCTTTTAGAAGGGTCCTGGGGGCTTTTAGAAGGGTCTGGGGGCTTTATAGAAGGGTTCTGTGTGGCTCTAGTAGGGTCTGGGGGCTTTCAGAATTGTCCTGGGGGCCTCTAGAATGGTCTGGGGGCTATTAGAAGGGTCCGGGGGGGCTCTAGAAGGGTCTAGGTGCTATTAGATGGGTCCTGGGGTGCTCTAGAAGGGTCTGGGTGGTTTTAGAAGATTCCTGGGGTCTCTAGAAGGGTCTGGGGGCTTTTAGAATGGTCCTAGGGGCTTCTAGAAGGGTCTGGGGGCTTTTAGAAGGGTCCTGGGGGACTCTAGAAAGGTCTGGGGTCTTTTAGAAGCGTCCTGGAATGCAGTAGAAAGGTCTGGGGGCTTTCAGAAGGGTACTGGGGGGCTCTAGAAGGGTCTGGGGTCTTTAAGAATGGTCTTGGGTGTCTCTAGAAGGGTCTGGGGGCTTTTGGAAGGGTCCTGGGAGGTTCTAGAATGGTCTGGTAGCTTTTAGAAGGGTCCTTTGTGGCTCTAGAAGGGTCTGGGGTCTTTTAGAATGGTCCTGGGGGGCTCTAGAAGGGTCTGGAGGCTATTAGAAGGGTCCCTGGGGGGCTCTAGAAGGGTCTGGGGGCTATTAGAATGGTCCCGGGAGGCTCTAGAAAGGTCTGGGGGCTTTCAGAAGGGTCCTGGGGGGCTCTAGAAGGGCTTGGGGTCTTTAAGAATGGTCTTGGGTGTCTCTAGAAGGGTCTGGGGGCTTTTGGAAGGGTCCTGGGAAGTTCTAGAATGGTCTGGTGGCTTTTAGAAGGGTCCTTTGTGGCTCTAGAAGGGTCTGGGGCTTTTAGAATGGTCCTGGGGGGCTCTAGAAGGGTCTGGAGGCTTTTAGAAGGGTCCTGGTGGGCTCTAGAAGGGTCTGGGGGCTTTTAGAAGGGTCCTGGGGGCCTCTAGAAGGGTCTGGGGGCTTTTAGAAGGGTCCTGGAAGGCTCTAGAATGGTCTGGGGTCTTTTAGAAGGGTCCTGGGAGGATCTAGAAGGGTCTGGGGGCTTTCAGAAGGGACCTGGGGGGCTCAAGAAGGGTCTGTGGGCTTTAAGAATGGTCTTGGGTGTCTCTAGAAGGGTCTGGGTGCTTTTGGAAGGGTCCTGGGAGGCTCTAGAATGGTCTGGTGGCTTTTAGTAGGGTCCTTTGGGGCTCTAGAAGGGTCTGGGTGCTTTTAGAAGGGTCTTGGGGGGCTCTAGAATGGTCTGGTGGCTTTTAGAAGGGTCCTTTGGGGCTCTAGAAGGGTCTGGGTGCTTTTAGAAGGGTCTTGGGGGGCTCTAGAAGGGTCTGGAGGCTATTAGAAGCGTCCTGGGGGGCTCTAGAAGGGTCTGGGGGCTTTTAGAATGATCCGGGGTGGGTCTAGAAGGGTCTGGGTGCCTTTAGAAGAGTTCTGGGGGGCTCTAGAAGAGTCTGGGTGCTTGTAGAAGGGTCCTGGGGGCCTCTAGAAGGGTCTGGGGGCTATTAGAATGTTCCCGGGAGGCTCTAGAAAGGTCTGGGGGCTTTTAGAAGGGTTCTCAAGGGGCTCTAGAAGGGTCTGGGTACTTTTAGAAGGGTCCTGGGTGCCTCTAGAAGGGTCTGGGGGCTTTTAGAAGGGTCCTGGGGGCCTCTAGAAGGGTCTGGGGACTTTTAGATGGGTCCTGGGGCGCTCTAGAATGGTCTGGGGGCATTTAGAAGGGTCCTTGGAGGATCTGGAAGGTTGTGGGGGCTTTCAGAAGGGTCCTGGGGGTCTCTAGAATGGTCTGGGCGCTTTTAGAAGGGTCCTGGGGGGCTCTAGAATGGTCTGGGGGCTTTTAGAATCGTCCTGGGAGGCTCTAGAAAGGTCTGGGTGCTTTTAGAATTGTTTTAAAGGGGCTCTAGAAGGGTCTGATTGCTTTTAGAAGGGTCCTGGGGGCCTCTAGAAGGGTCTGGGGGCTTTTAGAAGGGTCCTGGGGGGCTCTAGAATGGTCTGAGGACTATTAGAAGGGTCCTGGGAGTCTCTAGAACGGTCTGGCGTCTTTCAGAATGGTCCTGGCGGCCTCTAGAAGGGTCTGGAGGTTATTAGAAGGGCCCTGGGTGTCTCTAGAATAGTCTGGGGGCTTTTAGAAGGGTCCTGGGAGGCGGTAGAAGGGTCTGGGGTCTTTTAGATTGGTCATGGGATGCTCTAGAATGGTCTGGGGGCTTTTAGAAGGGTCCTTGGAAGATCTAGAAGGTTCTAGGGGCTTTCAGAATGGTCCTGGGTGTCTCTAGAAGGGTCTGGGGTCTTTTAGAAGGGTCCTGGGTTGCTCTAGAAGGGTCTGGGTGCTTTTAGAATGGTCCTGGGGGGCTCTAGAAGGTTCTGGGTGTTTTTAGAAGGGTCCTGGGGGCCTCTAGAAGGGTCTGGGTGCTATTAGAAGGGTCCTGGGGGCCTCTAGAAGGGTCTGGGTGCTATTAGAAGGGTCCGGGTGGGCTCTAGAAAGGTCTGGGTGCTATTAGAAGGGTCCTTAGGGGCTCTAGAATGGTCTAGGTGCTTTCAGAAGGGTCCTGGGGGGCTCTAGAAGGGTCTGGGGGCCCTAAGATGGGCCCTAGGGGGCTCTAGAAGGGTCTGGGGGCTTTTAGAAGGGTCCTGGGGGTATCTAGAAAGGTCTGAGGACTTTTAGAAGGGTCCTGGGAGGCTCTAGAAAGGTCTGAGGACTTTTAGAAGGGTCCTGGGAGGCTCTAGAAAGGTCTGGGTGCTATTAGAAGGGTCCTTAGGGGCTCTAGAATGGTCTAGGTGCTTTCAGAAGGGTCCTGGGGGGCTCTAGAAGGGTCTGGGGGCCTTAAGATGGGCCCTAGGGGGCTCTAGAAGGGTCTGGGAGCTTTTAGAAGGGTCCTGGGGGGCTCTAGAAAGGTCTGAGGACTTTTAGAAGGGTCCTGGGGGCCTCTAGAAGGGTCTGGGTGCTTTTAGAAGGGTCCTGGAAGGCTCTAGAATGGTCTGGGGTCTTTTAGAAGGGTCATGGGAGGCTCTAGAAAGGTCTGGGGGCTTTCAGAAGGGACCTGGGGGGCTCAAGAAGGGTCTGTGGGCTTTAAGAATGGTCTTGGGTGTCTCTAGAAGGGTCTGGGTGCTTTTGGAAGGGTCCTGGGAGGCTCTAGAATGGTCTGGTGGCTTTTAGAAGGGTCCTTTGGGGCTCTAGAAGGGTCTGGGTGCTTTTAGAAGGGTCTTGGGGGGCTCTAGAATGGTCTGGTGGCTTTTAGAAGGGTCCTTTGGGGCTCTAGAAGGGTCTGGGTGCTTTTAGAAGGGTCTTGGGGGGCTCTAGAAGGGCCTGGGAGCTTTTAGAATGATCCGGGGTGGGTCTAGAAGGGTCTGGGTGCCTTTAGAAGAGTTCTGGGGGTCTCTAGAAGAGTCTGGGTGCATGTAGAAGGGTCCTGGGGGCCTCTAGAAGGGTCTGGGGGCTATTAGAATGTTCCCGGGAGGCTCTAGAAAGGTCTGGGGGCTTTTAGAAGGGTTCTCAAGGGGCTCTAGAAGGGTCTGGGTACTTTTAGAAGGGTCCTGGGTGCCTCTAGAAGGGTCTGGGGTCTTTTAGAAGGGTCCTGGGTTGCTCTAGAAGGGTCTGGGTGCTTTTAGAATGGTCCTGGGGGGCTCTAGAAGGTTCTGGGTGTTTTTAGAAGGGTCCTGGGGGCCTCTAGAAGGGTCTAGGGGCTGTTAGGACGGTCCGGGGAGGCTCTAGAAGGGTCTGGAGGCTTTTAGAATGGTCCTGGGTGCCTCTAGAAGGCTCTGGGTGCTTTTAGAAGGGTCCTGGGGGCCTCTAGAAGGGTCTGGGTGCTATTAGAAGGGTCCGGGTGGGCTCTAGAATGGTCTGGGTGCTATTAGAAGGGTCCTTAGGGGCTCTAGAATGGTCTAGGTGCTTTCAGAAGGGTCCTGGGGGGCTCTAGAAGGGTCTGGGGGCCTTAAGATGGGCCCTAGGGGGCTCTAGAAGGGTCTGGGGGCTTTTAGAAGGGTCCTGGGGGGCTCTAGAACGGTCTGAGGACTTTTAGAAGGGTCCTGGGAGGCTCTAGAAGGGTCTGGGTGCTTTTAGAAGGGTCCTGGCAGCCTCTAGAAGGGTCTGGAGGCTATTAGAAGGCTCCTGGGGGTCTCTAGAATAGTCTGGGGGCTTTTAGAAGTGTCCTGGGAGGCTGTAGAAGGGTCTGGGGTCTTTTAGATTGGTCCTGGGATGCTCTAGAAGGGTCTGGGGGCTTTTAGAAGGGTCCTTGGAGGCTCTAGATTGTTCTGGCGGCTTTCAGAAGGGTCCTGGGGGTCTCTAGAAGGGTCTGGGGGCTTTTAGAAGGGTCCTGGTGGTCTCTAGAAGGGTCTGGGTGCTTTTAGAAGGGTCTTGGGGGGCTCTAGAAGGTTCTGGGGGCTTTTAGAAGGGTCCTGGGGGCCTCTAGAAGGGTCTGGGCGCTGTTAGAAGGGTCCTGGGGGGCTCTAAAAGGGTCTGGGGGCATTTAGAATGGTCCTGGGTGCCTCTAGAAGGGTCTGGGGGCTTTTAGAAGGGTCCTGGGGTCCTCTAGAATGGTCTGGGTGCTATTAGAAGGGTCCTGGGGGGCTCTAGAAGGGTCTGGGGGCTATTAGAAGGGTCCTTGGGGGCTCTAGAATGGTCTGGGGGCTTTCACAAGGGTCCTGGGGGCCTCTAGAAGGGTCTGGGTGCTTTTAGAATGGTCCTGGGGGTCTCTAGAAGGGTCTGGGGGCTTTTAGAAGGGTCCTGGGGGGCTCTAGAAAGGTCTGAGGACTTTTAGAAGGGTCCTGGGAGGCTCTAGAAGGGTCTGGGGGCTTTTAGAAGGGTCCTGGCGGCCTCTAGAAAGGTCTGGAGGGTATTAGAAGGTTCCTGGGGGTCTCTAGAATAGTCTGGGGGCTTTTAGAATTGTCCTGGGAGGCTGTAGAAGGGTCTGGGGGCTATTAGAAGGGTCCTTGGGGGATCTAGAATGGTCTGGGGGCTTTCAGAAGGGTCCTGGGGGCCTCTAGAAGGGTCTGGGCGCTGTTAGAAGGGTCCTGGGGGGCTCTAGAAGGGTCTGGAGGCTTTAAAAGGGTCCTGGGGGCCTCTAGAAGGGTCTGGGGGCCTTTAGAAGTATCCGGGGACGGTCTAGAAGGGTCTGGGGTCTTTTAGAAGGGTCCTTGAGTGGCTCTAGATGGGTCTGGGTTCTTTGAGAAGGGTCCTTGGGTGGCTCTAGAAGGGTCTGTGTGCTTTTGGAGAGTCCTGGGTGCCTCAAAAAGGGTCTGGGTTCTTTTATAGAGTTCTGGATGTTTCTAGAAGGGTCTGGGTGCTTTTAGAAGTGTCCTGGGTGGCTCTAGAAGGGTCTGGGGGCTTTTAGAAGGGTCCTGGGTGGCTCTAGTAGGGTCGGGGGCTTTTAGAAGTGTCCTGGGGGTCTCTAGAAGGGTCTGGGGTCTTTGAGAATGGTCCTTGGTTGGCTCTAGAAGGGTCTGGGTGCTTTTGTAAGTGTCCTGGGTGCCTCAAAAAGGGTCTGGGGGCTTTTATATTGTCCTGGGGATCTGTAGAAGTGTCTGGGGGCTTTCAGAAAGATCCGGAGAGGGTCTAGAAGGGTCTGGGGGCTTTTAGAAGGGTCCTGCGGGGCTCTAGAAGGGTGTGGGGGCTTTTAGAAGGGTCCTGGGGGCATCTAGAAGGCTCTGGGGACTTTTATAAGGGTCCTGGTGGGCTCTAGAAAGGTCTGGAGTCTTTTAGAAGGGTCCTGGGGGGCTCTAGATTGGTCTGGGGGCTTTTAGAAGGATCCGGAGAGGGTCTAGAAGGGTCTGGGGGCTTTTAGATGGGTCCTGGGGGCCTCTAGAAGGGTCTGGAGGCTTTTAGAAGGGTCCTGTGTGGCTCTAGAAGGGTCGGCGGGCTTTTAGAAGGGTCCTGGGGGGCTCTAGAAGGGTCTGGGGCTTTTAGAATTATCCGGGGACGGTCTAGAAGGGTCTGGGGACTTTTAGAAGTATTCTAGGTGGCTCTAGAAGGGTATGGGGGCTTTTAGAAGGCTTCTGGGGGGCTCTAGAAGGGTCTAGGGTCTTTTAGAAGGGTCCTGGGTGCCTCTAGAAGGGTCTGGGGGCTTTCAGAATTGTCCTGGGGGCCTCTAGAAGCGTCTGGGGGCTATTAGAAGGGTCCGGGGGGGCTCTAGAAAGGTCTAGGTGCTATTAGATGGGTCCTGGGGGGGTTCTAGAAGGGTCTGGGGGCTTTTAGAAGATTACTGGGGGGCTGTAGAAGGGTCTGGGGGCTTTTAGAAGGGTCCTGGGGGCTCTAGAAGGGTCTGGGGTCTTTTAGAAGGGTCCTGGGATGCTCTAGAAAGGTCTGGGGGCTTTCAGAAGGGTCCTGGGGGGCTCTAGTAGGGTCTGGGGGCTTTAAAAAGGGTCCTGGGTGTCTCTAGAAGTGTCTGGGGGCTTTTGGAAGGGTCCTGGGTGGCTCTAGAATGGTCTGGTGGCTTTTAGAAGGGTCCTGGGTGTCTCTAGAACGGTCTGAGAACTTTTAGAATGGTCCTGGGAGGCTCTAGAAGGGTCTGGAGGCTTTTAGAAGGGTCCTGGGGGGCTCTAGAAGGGTCTGGGGGCTTTTAGAATGATCCGGGGTGGGTCTAGAAGGGTCTGGGGGCCTTTAGAAGGTTTCTGGGGGCTATTAGAGTGGTCCAGGGAGGCTCTAGAAAGGTCTGGGTGCTTTTAGAAGGGTTCTAAAGGGGCTTTCAGAATTGTCCTGGGGGCTTTTAGAAGGGTCCTGGGGGGCTCTAGAAGGGTCTGGGGTCTTTTAGATGGGTCCTGGGGGGCTCTAGAATGGTCTGGGTGCATTTAGAAGGGTCCTTGGAGGATCTAGTAGGATCTGGGGGCTTTCAGAAGGGTCCTGGGGGTCTCTAGAAGGGTCTGGGTGCTTTTAGAAGGGTCCTGGGGGGCTCTAGAAGGGTCTGGGGGCTATTAGAATGGTCTTGGGAGGCTCTAGAAAGGTCTGGTGGCTTTTAGAAGGGTTCTAATGGGGCTCTAGAAGGGTCTGGGTACTTTTAGAAGGGTCCTGGGGGCCTCTAGATGGGTCTGGGGGCTTTTAGAAGGGTCCTGGGTGGCTCTAGAATGGTCTGAGGACTTTTAGATGTGTCCTGGGAGGCTCTAGAAGGGTCTGGGGGCTTTCAGAATGATCCTGGCGGTCTCTAGAAGGGTCTGGAGGCTATTAGAAGGGTCCTGGGTGTCTCTAGAATAGGCTGGGTTCTTTTAGAACCGTCCTGGGAGGCGGTAGAAGGGTCTGGGGTCTTTTAGATTGGTCCTGGGATGCTCTAGAATGGTCTGGGGGCTTTTAGAAGGGTCCTTGGAGGATCTAGAAGGTTCTGGGGGCTTTCAGAAGGGTCCTGGGGGGCTCTAGAAGGGTCTGGGTGCTTTTAGAAGGGTCCTGGGGGGCTCTACAAATGTCTGGAGGATTTTAGAAGGGTCCTGGGGGGCTCTAGAAGTTTCTGGGTGTTTTTAGAAGGGTCCTGGGGGCCTCTAGAAGGGTCTGGGGGCTGTTAGAAGGGTCCGGGGGGGCTCTAGAAGGGTCTGGAGTCTTTTAGAAGGGTCCTGGGGGGCTCTAGAAGGGTCTGGGGGCTTTTAGAATGGTCCTGGGGGCCTCTAGATGGGTCTGGGGGCTTTTAGAAGGTTCCGGGAGGGTCTAGAAGGGTTTGGGGTCTTTGAGAAGGGTCCTTGGGTGGCTCTAGAAGAGTTTGGTGTCTTTGAGAAGGGTCCTTGGGTGGCTCTAGAAGGGTCTGGGTGCTTTTGGAAGGGTCCTGGGTGCCTCAAGAAGGGTCTGGGTGCTTTGATAGGGCCCTGGGGTTTCTAGAAGGGTCTGGGTTTTTTTAGAAGGGTCCTGGGTTGCTCTAGAAGGGTCTGGGGGCCTTAAGATGGGCCCTGGGTGCCTCTAGAAGGGTCTGGAGGCTTTTCGAAGGGTCCTGGGGGGCTCTAGATGGGTCTGGGGGTTTTAGAAAGGTTGTGGGGGGCTCTAGAATGGTCTGGGGGCTTTTAGAAGTGTCCTGGGTGGCTCTAGAAGGGTCTGTGGGCTTTTAGAAAGGTCCTGGGAGGTTTTATAAGAGTCTGGGTTCTTTTAGAAGGATCCGGGGATGTTCTAGAAGGGTCTGGGGGCTTTTAGAAGGGTCCTGGGGAGATCTAGATAGGTCTGGAGGCTTTTAGAGGGGTCCTCGGGGTCTCTAGAAGGGCCTGGGGGCTTTTCGAATGGTCCGGGGAGGGTCTAGAAGGGTCTGTGGTCTTTTAGAAGGGTCCTGGGGAGCTCTAGAAGGGTCTGGTTGCTTATAGAAGGGTTCTGGGGGGCGCTAGAAGAGTCTGGGTGCATTTAGAAGGGTCCTGGGGAGCTCTAGAACGGTCTAGGTGCTTTAAGAATTGTCCTGGGGGCCTCTAGAAGGTCCTGGAGGCTTTTAGAAGTGTCCTGGGGGGCTCTAGATGGGTCTGGGGGCATTTAGAAGGGTCCTGTGGGGCTCTAGAAGGGTCTGGGGGCTTTCAGAAGGGTCCTGGGGGGCTCTAGAAGGGTCTGGGGGCTTTTAGAATGGTCCTGGGAGGATCCAGATGGGTCTGGGTGCTTTTAGACGGATCCGGGGATGGTCTAGAAGGGTCTGGCTGCTTTCAGAAGGGTCCTGGGGGGCTCTACAAATGTCTGGAGGATTTTAGAAGGATCCGGGGAGGCTCTAGAAGGGCTCTGGGGGCTTTTCAGAAGGGTCCTGGGG